>MJUU01014786.1:79714-98103 GCA_002080025.1 Modiolus philippinarum | reverse complement strand
ATTATGGTCTTCCAAACGTTTAGATTTTATCTGCACTGATGAGACATAAGTTGTCGAAATGCGCATATGCAGAAAGTAAATTCACAGTGACTTCGGTATTTAGTTATTTGTTACCACTGGGTCGATGCCACTGCTGGTGGACTGTTAGTCCCCGAGGGTATTCACCAGCCCAGTAGTCAGTACTTCGGTGCTGACCCGAAAGCCGAATATTTTTGAAACTTTCCAATATCTAAAATTTTGTAAATTGTATTGAAAACTAAGGAGTATCTCCCTCATGCAAAGCTCTGTCCTTAGCTGATTTTGGCTTTAAATTTAGATCACTTTGGTTATTTGTTCTCTTTCAGTTTTTAAACATCTTTGAGATTATGGTCTTCCAAACGTTTAGATTTTATCTGCACTGATGAGACATAAGTTGTCGAAATGCGCATATGCAGAAAGTAAATTCACAGTGACTTCGGTATTTAGTTATTCGAATCAATTAATTTGATTACTGAACTGCCTATAATGAATTTTTCAAAGTGTTTGGGTAATTTCCTTGCTTTTGGTTGATTGTTTAAGTTAGTTTGTTGCAGCTGGATTTTTTTTATGTTTGTAAGGTTTTTCTTCCTGCAGGACCGAGATTCTGTTTTTCACAGGGACCGAGTAGAAACTACATGTAGTCTCGTTAGAATCTTCCTGTGTCTGTAATAAAACTGTATTAGTATTTGGAAATTTAGAAATTTTTGCAACACTGGAATTAGTTTCCTTTAGCTCATATTACTTGTTCTTCAATAGATAGTAGCTGACGAATGGGTGAAACGCTTTATCCCCTCCCCTGAACTTGTCGCACAAGTTTCTATTTATTACGGCGTCTGGCAGATTCCTAAGAATTTACCGTTTGTTCTTGGAATTTTAAAATTCATTGTAGAAGATAAAAAAATATCCCACCCATGCAAAGAGATGAAGATAAATCGTCTAATGTATGTTTCGATTTCCAGCTCTTCTTTCTCATGGTGTAATTTGGATTTTCCCACATTACTTGTATAATAAAAAGGAAATGAATAGGAGTTTATACATTTGACACATGTTTATATTATTAGGGAAAAATGTGTGTTATAGAAATATGTGTAGTGGGATAAATTATTATATTATGTACCCTCATGACACGTCATTTCCTATTTTGATAAATAAATTGACATCATCACCACAGAAAAGATGAAATACTACATCGACACAATGGTGCGTGGAAAGATATTTTTGTTTGTTTTTCTTGCAATGACCAATGTCCAGAGTATGGCAGCTGCAGATTCGGACATTATGTCAGCAAGTTTGATTGATGATAAGAAGGCTCCATTGTATGCTAAGCTTGATATGAGTGATTTGAACAAAAATATTAAAACTTACATTGACAAAGTCATGGAGGAATCTTTTTGTGAATCTGCTAAAAAGACAATAAAAGATATAATGGCAGACGAAATTGGAAAGCATTGTAATTCATCACATACGGAAACTATGAAACCACACAACGCCAACAATAACACAGGTACGATTTATCTTTCCTACTGCATGCTTACATGATTTGTCAAAATCGAAAAAGACGGAACAATTGGCAAGAACTTATGTTCTCCTTTGCATAGCTTAGTGGCATCAAAATTATATTTAAACTGTTTCAGTAAAGTTGCCGGGCAACTTGAATCATTGTCGTACTGTAGCGTTAGAGCAAAATACCTCATTTTTCAACTGGGTATGAAATGAAGTCCGCATTACACTATCAGAGGGGCACGTGCAGAGAGGTAATGGATAGCTGTCCTTATATACCAGATGTCGCTCCGGATGCACGTTTTTATTTTTTACGGTTTGGTAACTGTCCATAATTTTAGTTTGATGAATGATGTTTATAGAAATGAGAAGGTATTAGGTGACAATAGGATCTTTTTCTCTCATACTGTTATTTTGTACCACGACAAAAAAAAAAAAAAAAAAAAAAAAAAAAAAAAAAAAAAATAAAGAGGAAAAAATGAATAAAAAAAATGAAGTAAAATAAAATTTGCACGTCTGATTTTTGTGATTTTAAAAAATATCCATTAATCACAACCAGGAAATGGGGTCGTTAATCAGATATCTATATCTCAAATTAGATTCGATACCTTAATTGTTTGTAATATTACTTTTTGTAATATCTGCTTTTTATTCGGTGCGTTCGTGGACTATGATTTCTGTGATTATCCGGGTTTGTTCTGGCTAGTAATTCAAATTCTACTCGATTTTAGCTGTATATCATTTATTTCAATTTTGATAAAAAAAAATATATATTTTACAGTTAAGTTAATATACCGGTAGATTATTTTGAGAAAAATAATTTATTTAATTTCAGTGTTACTTTCCTGTTTTAATGCCTTGTCTCAATGATTGGACTAAAGCGGATATATGTACTTTGTAAGGTTTAAGAAATATAACATTTTAATGTCCCTCATTTAAGATTGATTTTATATGTAACTCAAAGTTTAATTGCAGAATGGATTCCAGTTTTTGTTGCGTGTCCTGGAAATAAAAAATCTGTATACAGGTCATGGGTAACGCCTTCTCCTATAGATGTTCGAGGGACCACCAACGATGGAGTATAATTGACCGTTGGAACTGGAAAGGAGACATAATAGAAAAGGTTAGTTTTATACACCGCAGCTTTGTTTTAACATGTCTCGGTATGTCTCTAGTTTAACCCCAAATTGAAAAAAGGGTTACTTTATAGAAGAAAGTTTGGTAAGGACAAAATAACTCAAACTGACAATCACATCTGAAATAATAAAGTGCAGAAAACAGGTTAACTTTGTCCTCGGTCAATATAAACTTAACAGGTCAATATCTAACATATTGACTTCGTAAAAGTCCGTAAATGATAAATATTCAACTATTTTCAAAAGGAATTAGAAGCAATACCGAAGTTATGGTAAATTTATTTTCTGCATACTTCTGCAACTTATATCTCTTCAATGCAGATCAAATGAAGACATTTGTAGACCATAAACCAATCTTTGTAAAATCTGATAGAAAACAAATAACCAAAAAAGATATAAATTAAAGGCCAAAACAAGCCAAGGACAGATCTTTACAAGACGGAGATACTCCTAGCTGAAATCTAGATTTTAAAAAATGACATCTTTTTGTTGCCACAAATAGGCAATGAAGGGATATGGAGTAAATGCACACGAGACAAATCAATGGAACAACGCCTTTATTGTTGTTCTACATCTTGAAATTTCAATGAGTTGCATTTAACACTGCTTTTAACAAAGTTCACTTGAATTATTATTTTTACAAGTAATAAATATTAACTTCAAATTATGAAATAGAGACATAGCAAAGTTACCTAATCGATATAAAACAAAAAATACAATGCAATTGAAGTTAGTCCGGCAAGTATATTATTTAAAATATCAGGTATACATGTGTTAATTAAATATTAATTTTGATTGGATTATATAAAGCAATTCTTTTGTGTTTAGATTAAAGTTGAACTGTACAAGGGAAGACATGTTGATGCCATGTTTCTGTTTGAGGGAAAAGGAACAACAAGTACCAGCTGGTTTTCAAAAGAAAGATTACTTAAGAGCACGTATAATGACCTATCAAGAACAGCAACAACAAACTATTTTTCAATAAAAGGGTATTATTCCAAATTTTATTGCAAATAACAAAATACCGAAGTAAGTGTAAATCTAATTTCTGCATATGCGCATTTCGACAACTTATGTCTCTTCAGTGCAGATAAGATTAAAACATTTGGAAATCCATAAACCGAAACAAAAGACAAAATTACAATTTAAATTACAATTTATACGAAAATCATAATAATGCTGAATACAAAAAAGTATCCTATAGTGGAAAAGTCATTATAAATTTTGTAAATAGGTAATTCGTGTGTTACACTAAACCCCTTAAGGACGTTTGCTGGTCAATTTGAAAATAAATGGGATTTCAAATAAGTGTTACACATGTATTTTTCTGTTTATAAAACTGGAAGACAAGTAAGTTGAAAGAAAAAAAATGAGAGATTGCTGATGTCATTTTTGAGATATAAGTGATTAAACATTTGGCGGGAAACTGAACTGAATTTTTCATAGGTTTAACATAAGCAATGTTTATACAATAACAAATGTGACGAACTAAATAATAATTGATGAAATTTTGTCAAAATGCTGCTAGAGGCGAGAAAAAAATACAATAGTCGGATTTGTGGGTAAAAATTTTGAATGAATAAAGCAGAGAAGTCCGAAAATCTGACAGAAATACCAAAACGTGACCAGCGAGCATCCTTATTGTATTTTTTTCTAATCTTCAAAAATTAGAGTAATCTAATATTGCTTATTCAGTTTTTTCTTTACAATATCATGTTTCCTCAAATCTTGATGAATGTAAAATATTCAAAATAGTTTGATTCATGCAAAAAGTCAAAATTAAAAATTGTTTTGATAAACATTTAAAAGAGATCACGACAAGAAACAATAATTTATATTTGATTAAAACCTTGATATTAGCATCAACAAGGACAACACAAGTCAGATCCCCTTTGGCAAAAATACAACAATTTGTAAAAAAACTACAACTCGTACAATGGAAATCATTTTTTTTTGTTTCTTATCCTTATAATTCAGAATTTTGGTTAATTTTTTTTCAGACACCATGAGTTGGACCGAAATTTCTTCATAAATCACAAGTATATAAATTGCGAAAATGATTTAGGTTGGTTGCTAGTTGTAGACGCACGTTACATGAAGCCAACACCAGGTTGTCCATTTGAAAAGCTTTACGGAAACGAATACCCATATTTTATGTATGCAACATCCAACAAAGTAGGAAACTATGCAGAAGAAGGCAAGTTGTATTGTAAAAAAGCTTATCAGCTCATGACAAAATTATGTACCAAAAAGTGGGAAATTTCGCGAGGTTCTAAATTTCGCTGTATTCGCGAGGTTAATGGAAGCGCGAAAATAAAAACTCGCGAAATAAAAGGCAGTATAGATTTATACATGTTCGTCCTTTAAACAATTTTCTATCCGCGAAAATTGATGACCGCTAAAATTAAATACCTCTCTTTTCGGAATAAGTCGCTAAACTTCCCGTTTTTGAGCAGTAATATTCCCACTTCTCCGGCATATGGCGTGTACATTTCACAACTCATTCGATATTGCCGTGCTTGTAGTTTGTACAGCGATTTTGTCAACAGAGCGAAATTACTGTCTCAAAAACTTATACATCAAGGGTATGTTCAGTCACTGTTGCAATTGTCACTTCAGAAGTTTTACGGTCGTCACCACGATTTGACAGACCATTACAATGTTTTTGTTTCACAAATGAGAATAGATATCTTTGGGTTGATCCAGAGTTTGTTACCGGACTGACTAACACCGACTGTGACAAAATCGGACTTTTCACCGGCAGTGTGACAGGTGCCATGCGTGGAGCAGATCATGCTTACCCTTCCGGAGCACCTGATGCTACCTCAGTTTTTATAGGGGTTCATACTGCTAGTGCTTTAGTTTTGTGGCGTTTTTGTTCATTTTTGTTTGTTTGTTATGTCTTTCTCATACTGTCTCAATTCGTGTTGCTGTAAATTGCCGTGATTTTGGATTTAAGATTTTAGATTCTCCTTTTTGACATAATATGTAAACTCATTAACTCATCAAATTCTCCTCATTGATTAACAAAATAAATATGCAAAGATTTTATGTTAATATACACATATACATATATATATATATCATCTATATATAGCCAAGGACCACAACTTGGGGAAACAGTTTTGCAATTCATACCTCATTTAATTTTTTCACAGCTCAGTGAGAACACCAAAATGCCATTCAAGGTTTTTGCAGTTAAATAAAGAATCAAGAAAAAGTGCTACAAAAGACCTGTAGTCATAATAAATCTCAGTCCTTCATTTGTAATGCATTGTATTCTCACTGTCAAAAACACATTTTCCTCACTTACTCTGTGACGGGTTCGCGTATAATCGGTTTAGTCTGGTTGGGTAATGTTTAGCCCGGTCGAGAAAAATGTGAACAAATTTCTTATTTTAAGTAACATTGGATAACATTTTATCCCTGTTCAGGATAATGTTTAGGTACGGTTTTTGATGTTTGAACATTTACATTACCCAGCTTAATAGGGGTGCCATTGTAACTACATCGAACATCTTATCCACCAAACTTCTTCTTACCAAATAGGAGTGATAACAAAATTGCCGAACAGGATTGTCAAGAGCCAAAATCCAAAGGGAAAAAGACAAATCAGATGCAAAACCACCAGAGAAGGCCCTGACTTGGTACAGGCTTTTCAAAAGAAATAGATGGGTTAAATCGGTTTCATGACGTGCCAAACCTTCCGTTCCATGTCCGGTAGCAAATATTTTTTATATGAAGTGCAATTCATTCATTGAAGTGAATGCTTACACTGCCGACAAACGAGTTTCTCTTTTTTATAGAATTCATATGATCATTATTTCGTCTTTTTTTCCTCCAAATTGCACATTGCCAAGGAATTTCGGGTATTGAATATCTGCACACTTCTTTTTTTTTCTTGAATTTTAAGTAGATAGTTTGTAGTTTTCCTGTTTACTCAGAAAAAAAAAATATTCGAGATTAAGATTTGAACAAACCGCTTATTACTCATTACACTTAAACCATAAATAGATTATTTTGACAAAGAACAGTAAAGGTTTAAAATAAGAAAACCCTTTTTGGTATTTATTTTATGCTTTTCAATTGAAGAAATAATTTTGTGAAAAAAACTGGAACTAATATGGGATAAAACACAATTATTCAAATATTTAATTAGAATTTTAATATATTTCAGGAGACTTTGGACTTGCAGATTTGCTTGTTATATCGGTGAAGATGTTGGCAAGTTAGACTTGATATGAAAAAGAATTGCAAAATTGGAGGTTTTGTGTTATACATGTATATTTTTTGATTGCGATTTTATGAATGTTTTAATTTTTCAAACTGATTTATTGAATTTTAAACAGCGAAAAGATCATAAAACATTTCGATTTGTCAATAAATAACAAAATACCGAAGTTACTGTTAATTTATTTCCTGCATATGCGCATTTCGACAACTTGTGTCTCATCTGTGCAAAACAAACAAAAACAAAAACACTTGAAAGTCAATTTACCGAAAAACGTTTAAAAGCTGATAAAGAATAAATAACCAAACGGATCTAAATAAAAAAAAAGCCAAAATGGTGCTAAGGACAGAGCTATGCATAATTGTTGCTACCACTAACAACAAATATAGCATACCAACGAGATAAAAAATGGCAAAGCCAGTATGAAATATAACTAAATATTTAATAACTAAATAGGTTTCTGTAAATTTAGAATCTGCAGATGATCATTTTGACAACTTATGTCTCTTCAGTGCAGATCAAATCAAAACGTTTTGGAGACTATAAACCGAAAGAACTATAAAAGTTGATAGAAAACAAATGACAAATACTACCCAAACAAAAAGCCAACATTAGATAACGATTGAGCTGACACGAGGGAGACACTAGTTAATGGGGGTAATAACAAAATTACGGAACAGATTGGTCAAGAGCCGAAGTCCATGAGACAAAGACAAATCAAGTGGAAACCACCGGAAAATTGTCGACCGCACTGGTCTTGACTTGGTACAGGCATTTCAAAAGGAATGGTAGGTTAAACCGGTTTTATGGTTAGCCAAACCTCCCTTTCTATTGCAACTCAACAGCAATTGCCATTGAAAAGTACTAACTGAACAAGAGATAGAATAAACATTGTGACAACAAGAACAATAATAAAACATCTATAGTATCAGAAAGCATCATCTGCAAAGAGTGTTTGATCCAGTCATTACTTCAGCAAAAAAGTTAATTGTGGAAAACAATAATGTAAGAACTTTGATAGAATGAATCGGTACTATATGAAAAAACACCTACTATCCCGAAAATTATAATCACATGCCACAATCTGCCATGGAACTACACATGAAAAACACGAATAAAACAAAAGACAAACGTAGAAAACAATAAGAACTCGGGACAGCCGGACTTTGTACCGGCACTAGCAAAAGCCAGCGGTATATGCAGGTATTATAAATTGTCAGAAGCACAAATGAAAGAAACAACATGGCTGATCGTCCTTCAGAAGACAAATAGAAAAGAAAAAGATAAAGATTCGTTGCATTTGGTAGTTGTTTCTTTAATGTGACAGTTAATGACATAAAATGTTTCTTTCGCTTAATTCTTAGCATCATCACAAGTTATTCAATATACAGGAAAAAGAAGGGAAACGGGGAATGTGTCAAAAAGACAACGACCTAAAGGAGAGTAATAACAACTCTAAGCCACCATAAGATCTTCAATGAACGGTGAGGAAACCCCACACCCAACGGCAGGTCGGAGACGGCCCCTAAATAAAGAGTAATCAAGTTCAGCGAAATAAACATCATCCTAGACTCCGATAGACATAAAGTAAACTAACTAGAAAACAGACCAGACATACAAAGGCTTTATAAATTTCCTGACTTAGGACAGGCGCAAACCTGCTGCGGAGGGGTTAAACTAGTTTTATTGGGCCAAAACCTTCAACTTATAGCCAATGTGATAGATAAAAAAACAATATTAACAAAAGTAAAATTTAGTTGGCAACAGGACTGAGTTAATTGTGAAAAATGAAACTGAAAGAACTAAATATACGGACATAAACATGAAATCACAAGAGACTACCAGCAGTTTACTGACATGCCAGCTCCAGATCCATTACCAACTGACAAATTAAGTTATGTACCCTCAGTATACAGCTTCAACCTAGATCCCTTCCTGTGAGGAGTTTAGCATAATGATTTCATGTATATACCGGAATACATAACCCGTGTCCATGCAATACTGATTTTAGAAAGTTAGAATGTGTTTAGTTAAAATGCAAAGACCCTATAAAAAAATCAATGTTAATACCAAAGAAGGCTATACGTAATGACTTGTCGACAATACCGTAATTATAACCCTTATGGATTAGACGATTTAAAGGTTTTATAAGTTTGTTAGGCGAGTTTAAGTATTTTTTTACTCTTATGTAAAACATTACCGCAAAACAAAGGATGTGAAATGCCAGTCTTGATTAGATGTTTACAGGTTGCATTGTATTTATGAACTTAGTCTTTATATCGATGATAAATTTTAGTCAAGGTTTGAACTAGTTTATGATAACGGAAACCCTGGTGTAATAGTTTTTCAGTTATGAAAAGATTCCGTTCAATAAAATCGCAAACTTTATTACATACTCGAGCAAATTGAACAAGTTGAGATATGTAAACACCATATAATGGCGCTAATTGAACATCCCGAAATAGATAATTAACTATGGCAAAACTATGGAAAAATCGTCCCTTTTATCATAAATTTTAGTATCTAATTTACCATTCGTTATATCGAAATTGATGTCTAAGAACGGACAATGATGATTATTAGAAGTGGCTTTATTCGAAGTAAGTTCTTTAGGGTAGATGTCCCTATAACACGTATTGAAGTCGTCATTAATTAAAGTTAAAATATCATCCAAATATCGGAAAGTGTTATTAAACTTTTCAATTAAATGCTGTTTAGATGGGTCTTTGCTGATGTTGGTCATAAACTGAGATTCGCAGCAGTACATAGAGAGGTCCGCTATAAATGGTGCACAATTGGTACCCATAGGAATTCCTATGAACCGGCGATAAATAGAGTTATCGAAACGAATGAGTATATTGTCAAGTAAAAATTGAAGTGCTGAAATCATATCAAAACAAGTCCAATTAACTGAGTTCTTTTGTTTGGTATTACTAAAATGTGTTTTAAAGGAATTAGAACATACATATTCACAATCGGATTTTTTGAATGCCCATTGAATAAGACGTAATTTTTCCTTTATAAGATAATGTGGTAAGGTAGTATAGAGGGTAGAGAAATCAAAACTTTCAAGGGATTCAAAAGGGGCATTATAAGCATTCAATTTCTCGAGAACTTCCAATGAATTTCTTACACTCCAAAAATGATTAATACCACTATTTTCATATACTTTATTACAGAAATTTATAATCAGGTTTTTAATAGCAGTCAAAGCATAAGTGAGTATAGTAGAAACTTTAGTAGTAGAACAGTGACTAGATGACAAAATGAATCTGGATTTATATGGCATTTTGTGGAGTTTAGGAACCCAGTACATGGTTGGAACTGTTTTACTATTAGTTTTAGCCTGTAAAGATGTAGCTGTTAGACAATGTATGTTTGTAATTTCATTTTCCGTTAATTGGGTTAATTGAAAAGTATTTGAACTGGTAATTTCTTTTTGGAGTACTTCTATATAATGTTTACGACAAACTATTACTATGTTATTAGCAGCCTTAACAGCTGGGACAAAAACGAATCCTTCGCCAAATTCTTTAAGGTTCTTTTAGATGCGAGAATCGGTGGGTTTATTTTGTTGTCATGGCGGAAATGTTGTTCATTTTAAAGACTTTGTATATTAAAAGAAAACCACTTTATTTTTAACAAATTTTCAGTGAGAGAAAATTGGATGTTGTTATAATATGCGCCAAAACATTTGATCTTTTGCGAAGGCTCAAACCAACAGAATGAATATCAACATGTACAGATATTGTAATCATTATCAAATGTTTATACATGCATCATATAAACTGTCTTATTTCTCATTTTAGACAGATTTTAGAGGATAATGAAATTAATCTTCTGTTTGCTTCCATATCATCTTAAAATTATCTCATAATTTGATACCGTTTCATTGAATATGTTATTCAGCTGTATTGCAAATTAAAAAAAAGATAATATATAATACAATATAGCATTACCCATTTCAGCTTATTCGTTACTGTCAAGCATTTACTTTATACGGAGACTTAACAAAATGTCTCAAAATGTTCGGCGTTTAGTATTTTAGGTCCTTCAGTAATTCATTTCAAAACACTCCGTCTGATATGAGCAGATATCAGTTCCCAATGGAAAAACATGATGTTTCGGCCCGAGCTGTGATTAAAGATTCTTGTTTCAATGAGTACTTTGATTATCATTTCTCTTCATTATCGAGACTATTCGGTAGCAATTGCAGTTGAGATGCTACCGGACACTACCACAATGAAAGTGGATGTTTGGCGCGCCATTAACCCATCGTTTCTTTTGAAATGCGTGTACAAGTCAGGAAATTGCGGTTTCCGTTTTCTCCTGGTGGTTTTGCACCTAGTTTGTCTTTTGATTGGATTAAGGCATTTGACAGTTATGTTTGGTAGTTTTATTATTCCCCCATTCTTGCCGTAACCATATCATTAAAGATATTAGATGTCCGTCTTGCAAATAAGAATGGACATTTCAACCCAATGTTAACGTCTTCAACGATTACTTTATAACAAACGAAAGCTAAATGCTATAAATTTGTTTCGTAGTGAAAGCTACGTTTGAAAAAAAACGGAAACGTAAAAGTTTGAAGATGGAGAAATTTAATTCATAGCTGAGAATATGAACAGAAAATTTTTTCCAGCAATGAATAACGGTATTATTTTTAACACACTTTTGTATGTAAAGGAAAGCAGAATGTTTAACACCTTTTAAATCACCAAATTTATTAAAACACTACAGTAATTTCAAATTCACAGTGTAACATAAGTGACATTACATAATTGTAATTTCTATAAATTTTACAAAGATCAGAGATTTCTATTTAAGAAGAATTTTATTCAAGGCTTCAATTTATCGTACTAAGATTTCTTTCTGTTTTTTTTGTTAACATTTCGGTTGCAATTCTTACGTCGATGTTGAATTTTTGTATATCTTCTTAATATTCTTCATTTATTCAGAGTTATAGGTGTCGAGTGTGGGTTCCTTTTACATTTTCATCTTGCATCATTTCATTGATATTATTGAAAATAAATTCACAGAAACTTCGGTATTTAGTTATTTGTTAACACTGGGTCGATGCCTCTGATGGTGGACTGTTAACCCCGAGGGTATTCACCAGCCAAGTAATCAGTACTTCGGTGCTGAACCGAAAGCCGATTTTATTTCGAACCTTGCAGTATCTAAATTTTTGTAAATTTTGTTGAAAACTAAGGAGTATCTCCCTAACGCAAAGCTCTGTCCTTAGCTGATTTTGGCTTCACATTTAGATCATTTTGGGTATTTGTTTTTTTTAACATATTTGATTTTATGGTCTCCCAATCGTTTAGATTTTATCTGCACTGAAGAGACATAAGTTGTCGAAATGCGCATATGCAAAAAATAAATTCACAGTAACTTCGGTATTTAGTTACTTACAGTGTCACTTTTGGAACCAACCATTGTCGAACGATTTCACTGCATCTGGACAATTAAGTCAAGAGGGAGTCAAAGTTTCCATAATCCTCAGTGATTTGGTTTCTTTGCTGGTGGTTCTTCTATGACTGGAGATTAATCTGTTATCAAATGCACTTGTATGGATCATGCAGTAAATACCGTCGGCATTAGTTTCTTTTGTTGTTGGTTTTTGTTGCCACTGCTCCTTTTGTTTGCAGTGAATACCGTCGTTGGTGGCATTAGTTTCTTTTGTTGTTGGTTTTTGTTGCCACTGCTCCTTTTGTTGTTGAGAAGATTGTTGTGGATCCTTTAAAAAAAGAACAATTCATTATACTGTAAGTAGTTTGCTAATTGTCTTTTTAAATTGTTAGATAAAAAATATATAAAATTTGTAAATAATTGTCACTATAGAAATAACTAAACTAAGAAATCTCCATTAACATTGAAATTTTGAAGAATAGCCATAAAACACCATCAAATTACCACTTTTCCTTTTTCATTAGCTTTTACTCGATGCAAAATTTTTTACTCTTTTTATACCCCAGATCAAGGATCGAGGGCATATTATCTTTGTCCTGTCTGTCTGTCTGTGCGTCCGAAACTTTGACCTTGGCTATAACTTTTGAACTATTAAAGATAGACTTATCAAAAATGGCAAGTGTCTAGGTCTAGTCAAGAGGAACATTAATATGCCCAAAAAAAATTAAATCAGGTCTAAGGTCAAGGTCACATAGGTCAAAATTTAAGTCTTAGCTATAGATTCCATTTCCATATGTTTTGTTTGTAAAGAAAGATAACTCGAACAAAAATATTAAGATTCCTTTTTCAATTTATTAAACTAATAAAAGAGGCACTAGGGGGGGGCATATATACTGTTTCACAAACGCATCTCGTTTGAAATTCATGCAAGCGAAGGATTGCAATGAAGATGTGATATAAGTCTGCTTTGTTTATAATCTTCAGTTCCTGACTTGATACATAGAAAATAGCATTCCATCGGTTCAAAATGTTCCATTCTCAAGGTATATATATATATGTCTTTTTGTGAAATTAAGTAAAAAAAATATTTTTAGAACGTAAAATTGAGTGTTTTCCTCATTTAAATAGCTTTGTTTTAGAGTTTTTTTGTTTCCTTGTGATTTTTGTTTAATGGTCAGCTGTTTTATTTCTGTTATGAAATAGTTTTCTTGCTTTTTTTTAAACTTAATTAATATAAGACATAAATTGTAAAAAAAAATAGTAATTCATGGAAATTGAACGCGGGACTTTCTAGATATGAACTCTCGTGTAACTGAAGGCGGAAACATTCCCCTCCGATACAAGTAAGAAGGAATGACTGGATTCCTTACTCATTGAAATAATCATATACTACCTGAAAATTATTTATGAAACTGAAATGTAGTTATAATTTTTCGTACATGACAATACTTTTACATAATTTCAAATGACGAAAAAAAAAAAATTACCCGAAGCGCTACAAATAGATTAAATATAAATCGGTCTTAGTTCAACATTGTTAATTACATGCAATTAGTGACTTCCTCTCAAAGTATTGAGGTATTGATTTTTTCGTAAAGTAATTTTTTTCGGTGCGAGCACGACTCAAAAGTTAACCTCAAAGTTTGGGATATTTCATTAGTTTTGTTTCGACAGGGTGTCAAGAACGAACCGGATTTTTTACCAAATTAACCAGATATTTGCAGGGTTTGCTTAAGTCGAAGAGTAAAAAAAATATGACATTTATTATGCCGGCCTGGATAATTAAAATTTTGTTGGTAATCAAAACAACCAGATTTGTTTATTCAGACATATTTGTTGGAATTCAAATAACAATATACCGAAGTTACTGTTAATTTATTTTCTACATATTCGCATTTCGACAACTTATGTCTCATCAGTTCAGATCAAATCAAAACATGTGGAAGTCCATTTACCGAAAAACATGTAAAAGCCGATAGAGAACAAATAACCAAAAGGAGCTAAATAGAAAAGTCAAAATTCAGCTTAGGACAGAGCTATGCATGGGAGATACTCCTTAGTTTGTAACAAAATTTTGTAAAATTTAGATATTTCTTTCATGAAAGTCGGTTTTCGGGTCAGCACCGAAGTTCTGACTGCTGGGTTGGTGAATACCCTCGGGAACTAACAATGGATCAAAATCAAAACAGATTATTATTATGTACACATGGGGGGTCTATTGAATTACAAGTTAGTTAAGCATCCAACTTAATAAATTAGAGACATTTTGCACCCATCACACCTATTGCTATCGAGAAACAAAGAAAATAGAAGATAGAACTAGAGGAAAACGAGGCGGCACAGAGAAATTGGTGATTTGTGGTGTATATTCTACCAAAAAGTAAGAAATGAAACACAAAATTTTACTTGAAATTTTTGTTTTTGGTCAATAACTGTAGTGCTAATTTATCAATCCATATGAAATTTTATCACGATGTTCGTTTGCAAAAAAAAAGAAAGGATTGGTTTTGGTTATTCTGGTCCACCTGTTTTCTAAACAGGGCAAAGAGGGCTAAATTATGTGTTTTCATATATTTGGCTTTGGAATATTTATTATTTATCAGATTTTGATGGCTTTTCTTTCAGTGTGCTTCTGGGAAAATTTCCAATATGCAGAATGTCAACGAATTTCACGTAGCATGTAGCGTTATGAGACAAATTGGATCAAAATGGGGCAAATCTTTAAAAAAATAGTCTGATTTTTATGAATTCCATCCAAACTGTTACTTGGGGCCGTTTTGAACTTACTGTGAGGTTTGAGCAAAGCTCATTGTTGAAGGTCTAATAGTGACTTCAAGATGAAGACCAACAACAAAAGCATTGTTCCATTGCTTGGTTTAATCGTGTATTTGTCGAGACATTGTCTCATGTACACTTACTCCTATGGCACGCGAAAGAAACAAAAATTCGAGAAATATAGTATCTCGTCGAGATACCGGGTTTCTCGCTCAAAAACCCATCATCTCAATCGTGATAGAGGGTATCTCGACGAGATACTAGGTTTCTCGTTCGAGATACTAAGTTTCTCGCCAAAAACCTTTCATTTCCGATCGAGATCGAGAGTTGTGTTAAATGCAGGATTTCAAATCTCGATCGTTATACTGAAACTTTGTCGAGATTCATAGTTTCTCGCTTAAAACCCTCAATCTCGAATTGCGAGAACATATAAAGTTTAAAATAAGGAAGTTTTAATATCCGGCATATTTGATTTAGTCCATATTTTCCAAATAAAGTGTAAAATAAGGAAATTTTTTATCCGGCATATTTGATTGAGTGCATATCTACCGAATACTGTTTAAAATATGGAAATTTATATATCTGGCATGTTCGATTAGGTCCATATTTACCAGATAAAGTTTAAGATAAGGAAATTTTTATATCCAGCATATTAAATGTAGACCTTATTTACCAAATTAAGTTTAGAATAAGAAAATCTATATATTCGGCATATTTGATTGAGTCCATATCTACCAAATAAAGTTTAAAATAAGGAAATTTATATATCTGGCATATTTAATTATAGTTCATATGTTCTAAATTAAAATTAAAATAAGGGAATTTATATACGAGACACGTCTAATTGAGTTGATATTTACCAAATTGAGTTTAATATAAGGAAATTTTTATATCCAGCATATTTACTTTAGTCCATATTTACCAAATAAAGTTTTAAATAAGGAATTTTTATATCCGGAATATTTAATTAGTCCATATCTACCAAATAAAGTTTAAAATAAGGAAATTTTTATATCCGTCATATTTGATATAGTCCATATCTACCAAATAAAGTTTAAAATAAGGAAATTTATATATCTGGCATATTTAATTAAGTCAATATTTACCAAATAAAGTTTAAAATAAGGAAGTTTTAATACCCAGCATATTTGATTTAGTCCATATCTACCAAATAAAGTTTAAAATATTTTTTTTGATATCCGGCATATTTGATTTAGTCCATATTTACCAAATAAAATTTAAAATAAGGAAATTTTTATATCCGTCATATTTGATTGAGTCCATATCTACCAAATAAAGTTTAAAAATGAAAAAAGTAAATATCTGGCATATTTATTTTAGTTCATATGGTCCAAATCAAAATTTAAATAAGGGAACTCATATACCAGACACATTTGATTTAGTTGATATTAACCAAATAAAGTATAAAATAAGGAAAGCTATACCCGTCACATTTCATCTAGTCCATTTTACTGGGACTAATTATATTAGTCCCAGAGTAAAGGAACTTTATCAGTCTCAGACAGAATATATACATTTTGACCATATTTACCAAATAAAGTTTATAAGAAAGGAATTTTTATAACCAGCCTAGGACATATAGAATATAAAGTAAAGGAATGTACATATCTGGTACATTTTATCAGACCAAATCATGCTGACACCGAACCAGTGTCATCATCAAATAAAAAAATAGGAAGGAATGGAAGTGTCATGAGCATCGAACTGAAAATATCTATTGAAGTTATCAGGGACTACTGTCCCAGAAATTATGTACCTAAGCTACAGTTTTGGTCCGAAAAAAGTCACAATACTAAGAAGATATTTTATTTAAAAGTAATATTTGAATCAATTTGAATTTGAAACATATCCGACGCGTATAACCGAAATATATGTCGCTGTTGAACTGTCCCGCATGGATTATCCAATAAGCTGGTTTAGTAAAGGTTACGTCGCACACTACTGTAAATGAAATCTAATAAGAAAGTATATCTTGACCGAAATGAAAGATTTGACACAAGGTGAAAATTTATTATTATATCTCGCGGTGAAAGACAAAAAATCACGATCGCTGTAGAGGGTTTTACGTAATGAAATCTCGAAAGAAACGAAATCTCGACCGAGATGAAGGTTTTGCCACGAGATTTTAATCTCGTGTTTTGATGTAACTCGAATAATTCAAGCCCTCTCCGTATCCGATTCTCTCCTTCTACGAGGGCTTGAATACTTTATGATCATTGGACGCGTCAGCTGTACACTGATTCAGTGTACCAATCAAATTACTTCATATCTCTGAGCATGCGCAAACGAAGATTTCGATGAAAAAAATAAACAAACGATGTTGAAATTTTATCGATCGGGATGTACATTATTCGTGAAAATTCTTATAAAAAAACACAATCTGACAAATGACACACAGAAAAGGTTTTACGAATTCAAAAAAATAATTGAAATGTTGTATATTGCAGAAGAAAGTAAACTATTATTGTCAGACCGAAGAATGTGTATTTGATGTCAAAACTGAAAATATCTAGTACATTTATGACGCGTAAAATCGTGTAAGGTACGATATTTCAATCTTTAAACTTAAAGTATATTAGGTATTTAGTGTACAAATTGCGAACTTCAGTAAATTTTGCAGTTTTAAAATTCAAATATGAAAACTGGTACTGAGATGTGTATTCATTGACGAAAGTTATTTTTCAGTTTAACAAAAAATCGTAAGACGGAATTTAGAAATACACTAAATATTAGCAAATATAACGTTTCAAAAAATAATATCCTTGATTTTCAGCATATCTTATAACTTATATTAATCATGTCATTAAATTGCAAAACACAACATTACAGTTACGTCTGGTGTTAATTAAACAGTAGGATACAAATAAATTATTGATTTTAATTCCATACAACAAGTGTAACTGATATGTTAATTGTTTAATTGTTTACAACGCGATTTTTTTTAACACAAGCCGCCGGTAAACTTCAAAGAAACTACCAACTCTCTGTCACAATATGTAAATATATTCTCCGTTTGTTAATTTCTGCTAATTAATCTCATCAAAGACATGTTTGTAAAGTTTTTTTATATCATTTATCAATTTTTGATTTATATAGGGACAATATATACAATATTGTATATATTTTCCCTGATTTATTAAATCAATTTTTTATTACCGAAAAAAATCAGACGACTTTGTTCCCATAGTTCATAGCGGTAACCCACATCCGATTGACGCGTTTTCATAGTTAATGCATTCAGGCGTTAATGTAGCGATCGTAGTGAGTGGAATATAACGACTGGATTATTCGGGTTA
>MJUU01014786.1:52818-73250 GCA_002080025.1 Modiolus philippinarum | reverse complement strand
AAGGACTTCAGCAACTATATTGATTTAAACAATATTTAAATTATTTTAAATAAAATCAATTACTCAAATTAAAAGCATTCAATTCTCAAATTTCTAAATATAATACTTGTTGGTTGCAACAACACTACCTTCTTCGTTTACCACACAGAATTTACTCTAAAAATCGTTTTACGATTCTAAGGACCTAAGAGTTGCAGTATTATGACATGAATGAACTTAATGTACTGTGAATGGAATGCTGCGGCACGGACCATTTGATTTTCGGGGGGGATCCACCAAAATTTTTTCCGTATATACGTAAAGCTCGGACAATTTGTTGAGCAAGGCTTTTTTAATAGACAGGGTGAGGGCTATATCATTATTATTTCAATCCTAGTGCTGATCAAAGAATTTATTAGGAGAACTCGAGTATAAAAAAAATCCCAGGAACCCCAACCGAAATGCAAATGCTCCGTTCCTAAAGGGTAGATGTATACCAGACAAAATGATGATATTATTCATTCCACACGTTACTTTTATGACGTCATACATTCCTCTTCGAAATGCCTTTTTAAACGTTTTATTGCAAATTATCAATGCATATCACTACAATACTGCTTAGGTAACCACAGAGAGATCCTGCTGATTAATAAAAAAAATAAAAAAAGGGAACGTTTTTCACTGTTTCTCTAAAAAAAATAAGTGTCAAATCAAGTGTGTTTTTTACATGTAAACCTGTAAAGCGTTTGATGACTTGTTTTTGAATTTTGAATTCGTATCAGATATAGCTTGTCGAAATGGGCACTGTAGGGCCCATAAGTCTCGTCAATTTTGTAATTTCCAGTTACATAAATTGTGCCCGGATTTGCTTTTTGCACAAAACTAATGACATTTCAAAGAAACCGATTTCTAGGTAATAATCTCTTATAACTAAATACCGAAGCCACTGTGAATTTACTTTCTGCATATGCGAATTTCGACAAATTATGTCTCATCAGTGCAGATAAAATCTAAACGTTTGGAAGACCATAAACTCAAAACGTTATGTATTGGCGAAAAATGTTTTCGAATTGAAATTTGATCGTGCATTTTGCTATTAGGATTTTCAGTTATAAGTTTTTGTACTGAAAAATTTTAATGACTTTTGGTTAAAATTAAATTCATGGAATTTGTAACAGATGTTCATATTTTTATGATTAGCATTTGATTCATGAAATATTTTACCAAAATAGTACCGAAGTTTCTTATCATTTCAGCCTTCAGTGGTTCACGAAAGGTAAGTATTTATTATTTCATCAAAGTAGATTCAATATGAAAGTTAACGTAGACATCTCAATCAAAAAAGGTTTTGAAAGATGTTGACCATTTAAGAGCAGTATCATCACTTCTCCGGCATATGGCGTGTACATTTCATAGTCGAAATTGTTGATTTTTTAAATTTCTACTTACCACATAGTTTAGGCCTGATAATCATACAATGAGGCCCATGGGGATATAAGGTGTCACACCACTAATTCAGTCTCCCATAGACTCTTATGTTTAATAAACATTTTATAAAAGTTGAAATGTCTCAACTTGCTAAGGCATCTTTCAACACTCATTCACGGAAAAATCAACCCACCTTAACATGCATATAAGAAAGAACTTGTTCCTGGAAGTAAACAATAGGAAGAAACTAAGGTACTTTCCGTTTGAATTTTACAGGAAAAAAAAATCCCCGCCTTTAATACTTGTATTAATCTTTGACAAAAATCATATTTAGCACCAAAGAATCCTAACAATATAACATTTCCAATTTATTAATTAATATTTAGCTGTCAGCATTTTGAATATGTAACAGTATTTATACGTCTTTAGAATTACTCCCTCTAAACAATGATGCATAAGAAATAATAATATTGCTTGTTTTATTTAATAACCAGTGCAACTGAAGATTTAGACACTCTGTCAGCAGTTTTGATTGATGAGAAGAAGGCTCCTCTATATGCTCGTCTTGATTTGAGTGATTTAAACAAAAATGTTAAAACCTACATAGACAAAGTTATGACGGAATCTTTTGTTGATATTGTTAAAGAGACGATAAAAGATGTAATGGCCGAGGAAGACAAGAAGCGTTGCAACTCAACCAATACAGAAGATGTTCAAAAACACCATGCTGACAATGACATAGGTATGATTTATTTTCATTTTTAAGGTTACACCTTCATCTCAAAAACCAAAGTCAAAGCCTAATCGGCAGAAAATTATGTCTTTCTGTGCCCATCATCAAAGGTTAATAGGTTCTTAAATGAGACCATATTCAACATAAGGGTTATCTTCCACAACTGTTAAAAATTCTGTTACACGAGGGAAAAGGACGTAGAATTTATAAAACAAGCTGAAGATATCTCGATCTTTATTTTTTGTTGAATATTAGAACCTATTTCTTCCGTAAAATACAACTACCAAACTGAAGGAGACTAAAATTTGCTTTTCAATTGTAACGTCAAATCATCCATTCAATTTATTATGATAACGACTGTGATGTCGAATACATCACAAAATTGGATTGAACATTTAACCATGTAAGACATCTTACCACGACCTTGTCTTCTGTGGAATGTCTTACACGGGAAACAGTAATCTTGGTTACAGTTTTGGTGAAATGAAAGGAAGAAAAGGTGACCATTATCGTATGCTTTGCTTTGAACAACATAACATTTATCAACCTGACATAGTAAAACTTTTGCAACCCGACAAATCCTAGACTTATCAAATTATTTGCGTTTGTTACAGAATTTTCTCCTTGAGGTTGAATGGGCTGCAGGTATACCATACGCACAGGTTTTTTTATGTTGTTGTCGAATATGTTTGAATCTATGTAGTTAGAACTTTACGTTATAGAAATGCTTAAGCATGATGATCTTTCTTCTCTTTACAAAAATGTGTACTACGAAAAAGTTGGCAACGGATGACAGTGTCTTTAAAAGTTCTTTGCCTGATATGTTATGATTGTTGATGACCCCGCATCCATGACAAAATGGATACATGGATGTGGCATTGTTCAACATTTAGCAAGTGAATTCCACTCAAACCGGTGCTAGGGACCGTCTTGAACTTACTATGAGGTAGGAGTGTTTGTTCTTTGTTGAAGGCCTCATGGTGACTTCAAGAACAATAATGAAAGCGTTGTTCCATTTGCTTAATCTTGCATAATAATGTACCATGTAATTACAGGGATTTTGTCCTATGTACATTTACTCCATATCCCTGTTCCTAAGTCCGTTGGTTTGTACTCTTTGGTTTTTATTTTTTGTCATTTTGACTCTTTGTTCTTTATTCATAAGAGACGTCTGTTATTGTCGTGATGTGTTTAATAAACAACAAACATAAACAACTAACCAGTTCATTTGTCATCTGCTATTTATGTCGATTTTGTCAAATAAAGGGAAGGTTTGGCGCCCAATAAAACCTGTTTTATCCATCATTTAGTTTGAAATACCCGTATCAAGCATGGACCATTGCAGTTACAGTTACTCCGGTGATTATGTAATACTTTGTCTTTTTGCCCATCGGACTTCGTGTCATGACAAATATGTTCGGTAGTTCTGTTATTACTCTTATTTACTTTAAACAAAATTACTTTATTGAATTTCAACCTGTTTTGATTGCCCGTTCTGATACTTGAAGAAAGACGGAAACGTCTACTTCAATGATATAATTATACAAGTAACACAGTTTTAAATTAATGAAATTCATGTTCATATTTAAGATGAGGGCATATAGAGTCTATCACACACGCTCCTTGTTTTTTTCAGTTTATGACAAAATATGGATTTTTTGTTTGCTCTGATTTAGTAATCGTAGGTCTGCCCATAATTTTTATAAAAAAAATAGATTAGATCTATAGATATAGGATTAAATCTATAATTCAAAATTTATTGCAGATTGGATTCCAATATTTGTTGCCTGTCCTGGGAATAAAAGGTCTGTATATAGATCATGGATAACGCCTTCCCCTTTAGACGATCCATTAACTGTATCTTCTGAGAGTTGTTCGAGGGACCATCAAAGAAGGAGCATAATTGACTATTGGAACTCGAAAGGAGACCCAATAGATAAGGTAACTCTTTCATGCACCTTTGTCTAAAAACACCAGAATTCTTTTGACTAATGGTTTATTTCAAGTGTAACACAAAGAAAACAGGATCACATTGCAAATGAAAAGTGCTCATAATCAGTGTTTGTCAGATCGGTGATAAACTCTGGATCTACTCACATTTGTGAAATGGAAACAATGTACTGAGCTGCAAAATCATGGTGGCGACCGTAAATCTTCTGTTATATCAATGACAACAGTGATTCAACATAACATTGGTGTGTAAGTCTCAATGTTGACACGGTACGGCACTAGCGAATGAGTTGTGAAAAGAAACGCCATATGTAAAGGATGTGGTATGTTCACTAGAAAGTAAAAATCATCACACTTTTCGAAAAGTTTTGTTTTCAGACGTCCAGATTTATCAATATAGAAAAATAAGTAAAGTATGATGCTGATTATAGTGGTCTCTTTAACTTCTTTAATTTTGAGTTCGTTGAGGTATAAAAGATGAAGGCTGACTCTCAAACTGAGAATTTTTCAATGAACTAGCATCATATATATGACGGAAACTGAAATTAAAGGGCTTGACTTGGCTAGCTTACTGGCTTTATCTGAACTAGCCATTGTTTAAACCTGGCTTCAATCGGATAAAGAAAAAACTCGACCTAGGTGACAAACAATTTTCACCATAGGTATACCTATTGTCTACACATGTTTTCATTTAAAAATTGCAGCTTCACGATAACATTCTTCTCTTTGTACTTTTTGTTGGAATCAAGTCGTTCGAGTTTTTGAGAAACCATACTTGTTGAGTATACTTTATCACTCTACATCTTTAGTTCATCTTTGACTGCAGTAAGTACATGTAAGAAGTCGTGAGCTAAGAAAGGGGTTTTGTTGTTCATTTAGCAGACCAGCAATGTATCGGTTTGACAGGGCATTTTTGTGACATAGGTACTCATGGATACAAGGCAGGTAGCTGTTTTTTTTTACTTAAATATATAAACCAAAAGAAGACAAAACTGTTTTGTGATTGATTAGGATGGTTGAGAGTTTGGAAATGTTTGTTTCATCGTTAACGTACTAGACCCCGGGTAACCCCAAAATTTTCCATAAAATTAATTTTCTGTAAATTCGCAGTATGAAATAAGTATGTGATATACTTCAATATACTTCAAGAAAAATGTTTTAAAAAGTTTCACCGTAAGATTTTTGATATGCAGTTTATAGATAAAACCCTGTCCTAGGAGTCGTAAATTATGTATGAAATCACTATAAGGCGTATACTACTGTATTGTATATTAATAAGAAACAGCATAAATTGACCAAAAATTTCTAAACTGCTTCTTATAAATTTGGGGACCAAACTACAAGATAATAAATATCACGTAGCACGCATTAAATGTTGATTTGCAGTACAAAAGATATTACATTGTCAAAACAATACTGAAAATAGAGCTTTGTTCAATTTCTTCTAAACAAAAATCCTGTAATTCAGTTTTCTTCAAAACTGAGAAATTAAAGATCCTCCACACACATTACTTATGCCAAATATTTAGAAAAAATCACACTACCGTTTTTTTCACAATGTTAAGAAAACTGCATAAAAAGGCATAATTTTCCTTGATACTGAACGTCAAATTCTTTACCTCCCTTGCCAAATATCTGACCTCCATTTATTCTAATATTTTTTAATATTCCTTTCAAAACCTGGAAAATTTAATGCAGGCATTATGAAATGATTTATTAATAGAGTGTATTTTCATGGCAAGTTGGATATTTCATTTCTTTATTTATGAAAAAAATTGTAAATCTTATTCACACAAAACAAAACAAGTTATTTTTATATAAAGAGGAGTTATCTCCTCTTTCCCTAGGTCCACTACGTTGATGTAGCGTTGCTTGACATCTACCAAGTGAACTTTGCTCAAGCCGGTGATAGAGACTGTCTTTTAATGCTTGCTTATTGTTGAGGGCCTCATGGTGGAGATTTTAAGGGGTTCTGTTCCATAATCCTTCATTTTTTCGATTGATATACTAAAATATTGACGGATTTGACATTGGACATATTATTTATCACAGCAAAAGACTTTTACCCTGTAGATACACCAGGTCTCACTCTTTGAACAGTTCGTATAAACGAGTCCATGTTGTATCTGTCAAGTTATGAATATATGTATAATTGGCTTCATTGAACTGAAAATGCCCAAAACGTACTGTTATATATATTTCAACTTAAAACTAATTGTATATCAATGAATCATTGGTAAAATATTTTGTTTTGAACAATTTTTTGTCAGAAAAAAAAATCCTATATTTTTATATCCCCTTCCGTCTTCAAAGCTGACCGTCCAAATGTGGTGTGGTTGTCTATGCGGGATAGTCAAGCCATTATACTAAAAGCCTTGCGGAGAACCATTGTAGTAAACTGTGTAGAGAAAAGCCCCGTTTCATGCAGTGTTAAGACCCTTTCTTTATTTCTTGATAAAAAAACAATTTCACTAGGGGTCGTATAGAAGCTAGATTTACTGCCCTGATCAAATTCACCCTTTTCCAGTACAATTAATATTCTTTACCACAGCTGTTCCTCTCGCCGTTTTTTATGGTTGATTTTATAAATAATTCAATTGTTCTCGTCCTGGTCGTAAAACTCTAATCTGTATATTAGAAATTCTACCAAAGTTTTTAATCTTTAATTTCTTATCAGTTCTATTTGCAAGAATTATTACTACTCCTTAATTTTTTTTAAGTCTTGACAGATTTGTTTATATTTGATTTAGACAGTCACATACCAAATCTGAAGACCTAATCCACATTTCATAAGTAGTATCTCCTTCCTGCATAGCTCTTTCCTTAGATGATTTCGGCTTTCCTCTTTACACCACATTGGTAATTAGTTTTCTGTTAGCTTTTACACATGTTTTCCAAATGTTTTGATTTGATCTGCACTGAAAAGACATAAGTTGTCGAAATGCGCATTTGTCAGAAACTAAATTCACAGTAAAGTAAGTGAGAACCGAACCGTCAGTCAAAAGAACGAACAATCCATATAGACAAAGGCAATATCGGAAACACTAAGAAACAAGGACACCACTTGAGTGTGGAACAAAAAAGAAAAATGAAGACACACATACAGATGAACAACACGGACCCAATAAAAACCATGGGTGAGATCGGGTGTACCGTGTAGAGTAAGCATCTACTGCTTCTTATAAGACCCGTGTTGAACATGTCAACTCCGGTAGTAAAGTCAAATCCAATAGAGGAAATACAAACTTTAGTTGTAGAGGGAAAGATCTGTTGTCATCTGGGAAACAGACATCACGTAACGATCCACAAGATCGTTATGTCGGCCGTAAAACTTCTGTAGTGATGACTTTAAGTTTTTGGTAACGTACCCTTGCTTAAGTACATGTAGTCTATTTGTAAGCAACTGCACTCTATCAAGGAAGTCACTGTACCGACCACAAGCCCTTGAGTAGCGAATAAGTTGTGTGATGTAAACTCCATATGCTGATGCTTTTGGAAAGTTGCCACAAAGAAAAGGGAAGTTGACTATTGACTATTGGAAAAGTGAAGTCATCGCATTTATCATACAACCTAGTTTGTAATGTACCTCTATTGTCAATTTCAAGATGAAAGTCAAGTAACAAGGCCGATTTGGAAGTATCTGTAGTATCCTTAATTACAAGCTCTTTTGGATAAATGAGATGAAGAAAATCACCAAAGAAATTGTTGTTTAGTGATAAAATATCATCTATATAACGGAAGCTGAAATAAAAGGACTGGGTCAGTTTTTTGTCTTTATTTTGAAGAAGCAATGAATTCCGCCTCATAAGAGTGGAGAAACATATCGGCTAAGAGAGGTGCCCAGTTTGTGCCTATTGAATTCTGACGGTCTGTTGAAAAACAAATCCTCAAAACTGGACAAATACATTGTCAATCAGAAACTACCATTTTAATCACTTCTTCCTCCGTGTATTTTGTCTGTGATTCTGAGTCGTATTTCACAAAGGTTGATTGTTTTCTGCCTATAATAATGTACTTATATCTTCGTTCGCCGTTCTTACGGGAAAACATCCATGAACTATATCTTACAATCGAGGTTTCAGTTGTTCATGAGGAATGGTAGTATAAAGTGTGGAGAAGTCAAAAGTTTTAATGCTGTTACAATACGATAATGATCTTGATTTAGGGATGTCAAGCAGATCTTTAGAGTTTTTTAATCTTTTAGGTTTTTAACTCCGGCATTTTGTTATTCATACAGTTTGCTGTTTTTGTGTTTAGGTTAAAGTTGAACTGTACAAGGGAAGACACGTTGATGCCATGTTTCTGTTTGACGGAAAGGGATCCACGAGAACTAGCTGGTTTTCAAAAGAAAGATTACTTCAGAGCACCTACAATGATTTATCTAGAACAGCAACAACGAACTATTTTTCTATTAAAGGGTATTACTTTTATTATTAGAAGTGTATTTTGAGAAAAAGTGGTAAAATCAAAATAATCATTTCGGAGCGTTGTCTACATAAAAATGATAAGTAAAGTAAATAAGAACCGAACGGTCAGTCTAAAACGAATAATCCAAGGACAATGACATAAACAAACAAACAAAAAAGACACAACATGAATACGGTACAAAAAGAAAAATGAAGACACACACATATACAAAGATGAACAACACGGACCCAATAAAAACCATTGGTGAGATAAGGTGCACCGGTAGAGTAAGCATCTCCTGCTTCCCATAAAGACACCCGCCGTGTTGAACATGTTAACTCCGGTAGTAAAGTCAAATCCGGTAGAGGAAAAACAAACTTTAGTTGTAAAGAGAAAGATCTGTTGTCATCTGGGAAACAGATATACAGTAGCGGTCCACAAGATCGTTATTTCGACCGTTAAATTTCTGTTGTGATAACTTCAAGTTATAGGTAACATACAATTGCTTAAGTAGCCTATTTGTTAGCAACTTCAGCACTTAAATACCAGTGATATTTTGTATACAGGTACTTCATATGTTGATTAGTTCTAAATCTTTTTGCCCCCTAAACAAGTAAATCGCTGCTTAATCTGCGCTCTATAGTCTTCACTCTCACATTATATAGAATTTTACAACGGCTGTAGATTACTGAAGGAACAAAGGATTGATAATTGCACAAATCGATGTCCAGAGACATGGCTAACACGAAAACACAGAAAAAGAATGACATTCGTCAGCCACCAACGCAGAAATAAAACACAACATTCAAAAATAATGATTAAATATTTTTGCTTGTACGCCCTCTATATTCCATAGGTGAATATCAATTGAATTGCATATGATTGACGTACGATTGATTGACATCTAACACCAAGATCGTGCACATTGTTTGTTTAGGCCGTTTTATGAAACGCGCATGTGTTTCGAATTTTGCTGTAGTTTTCATTCTAGCTATTCCTTTATATTACAATATTAGAACAGGGTTTTAGTTTCTTGCAGGTCCGGATTTTAGAATTACATTCATCTCTACATTTAAATAACTGAATAATTTATCGATAGTAACGGATAAAACCTAAAATATTTTCTTTTTCACTAAATCTTTTATCTAACCAAGTAATTGAAAATCTAATGAATAACTAAAAACCGAAGTTACTGTGAATTTAATTTCTGCATATACGCATTTCGACAATTTATGTCTCTTCAGTTTGAAATGTCAGGATTATTTTTTATAGAAACAATATATGTTAGAAACAATCATTTGAAATGACTAATTAACTTAGTTTTAATATAAACGAGTACAGTTAAAGTGTTCATAAGATTAAGCTGTATTCGTAGTACAGTCAATAGTCTTTTTGATGCTCCGCGACGAAAAGTCGATGCATATTCTTTTACCCTCGAAAAATGTCCGTCCGTACGAATAAAAAGACATATGTGAAGCAGGGGCATCATATGTGTCTTACAGACACAGACACAAATGCCTTTCGCGTGGACATTTGATCCTGTAGTTTTATTTTGCTTTTACCCTCACGAATTTTATTCTACAGCGATCGTGAACTGGATCGACCTTTCCTCATAAATCACAAATATATGACCTGCGAAAGAGATCAAGGTTGGTTGCTTATTGTAGACGCACGGTATATGAAGCCAACACCACCCTGTAGATTTGAAAGGCTTTACGGCTACGAATATCCATATTTCCAGTATGCAACATCAAAAAGAGTAAGAACCTTAGACAAAGAAGGCAAGTTGAATTTTAAAATCAAGAATGTCATCAATGAAAGAAAAAAGGAGGGATCGTGATGAAAATCGCTATTCACAAAATAACAAGAGGCAATTGTGCATCATTGTTACTGCATTACCTACTGTAACAAGAATCAATCACATTTACTGCAAAACTCATTAGGGAAAGCTTCCTTTGAAATCAGAGTATCAGTTATCAAGCTTTAATTCATATCAGTGAAGATGATATGTTTTGTTTTCATGGGTGTGAACCCTTAAACTACATAACATGCCTTGTGGGTAATATCATTCCTATCGGAATAATCTCTTGCAATGCCTTATTAGAACGATAGATGCGGTATCTGCAAAGATATCGGTGGCCGGTACTTTTGTAATAGTAACGCATATCGGTATTCTGTGAAAATAAATGTTGCTGATATATATCTGTCATTTTCATAAAATCTCTCCCAAGGGTCGGATAGGTAAATTATTGGTCTGTGTCTCAAGTCAGCATTGCTAAATTAGATAGACTATTGAATCATTTGCACTGATCAATTAATAGAATTAATGAAGGAAAGATAACAGCAAACACCTACAATGGCCGAATATTACAATCACTTGTCACAATTAACCAGGGAACTGCACAAGAAAAACAATAAAATGACAAAAGACAAACATAGATAACGATAGGAACTCGGGATAGCCAGACTTGGTACCGGCACTGGCAACAGCCAGCGGTAGGGTTAAACCGGTTTATGGGTACCCAAACCTCCCCTTTCTCTATCCCGTTTCCCTTAAGTATAATAAACATACAAATAAAACCCAATACAGGTAGACCACTAACTCTAAGACCACAATCTTGAAAAGGAAAGAATAGACAAACGTAATTTAGGAAGATGGGTCGAGGAGTGCTTGCCGCTAAACTGCCGTCAATCTCAAGGAGTCTAGGCTGCTGGTAAAACACTGTCGCATAACGGAATAATAATAGAAGCCTGGATAGCCTTTAAGAGAATAAAGATCGGTTACAGTTCATTATCAAGGTATCAAGAAACAGCAAGTTGTCTCATCATAGACCTGGTCATATTTTTTTCTTGGAACTTACATTTGTGATATAAGAACTAGTACATTTTCTAACGCCAAGTAATTATCAATGATCTTAGATATGCTTTTATGATGTGATTAGAATTAAAAAACCCACATATAGGAGGTTTTATTAATTTTGATTTTTGAAAGTTTTAAAACTGTATGTAAATTGCAAGTATCTCATTCCTCGGAAATTCTGTCTTTACCTGGTTTTGGCGTAACTCATCAGTGTTCAAAATTAGCACCTAAACGTCTTTGAATCTCAGGCATATTTTTAAAGATTTTATCCTGCATTGTGAGACATAATTTGAAGCGTAATTGTCAAATTCATATCTAAAACTATTGAGGTTTCGTGGGTTTTTGGGAAAGCATGAAAATATAACAGTTGATTGGTTAGGGTAATTTTAAAATTGATAATGCTCATCCTAAGCACATGTTGACACCTCCCTTAATTTTTTTAGGGATTGACACTGGTAGCTCTTTAGTTTTGTGGCCTTCGTGTTTATTATTTTTTTATTTACTTGTCTCATTTTGTGTTAAATAGCCGTTTTTTTGTCTTTTATTCAAGAATTTCTCCTTTCTATCTTTGCTTCAGTATTCGTTTGACGATGTATTTTGTCATTTTTTGTGTATTGTCGTTAGTTTGCTGCAATGTCTAAACAGCATAACTTACGACTTATATCAAAGATTGATTGATTGATATGGGATTTAAACATCATTTTCAGCAGTATTTCAGCTATTTCATGACGGTCAGTTTTAGTGGTGGAGGAAGAGTACCCGGAGAGAACCACCGACCTTGGGCAGGTAACTGAAATGCCTTATCACTTACGATTGTAAGCTGAGTGCACCCTTTTTGTAATGTACAAAGTGGGGCGCGAACTCACACCGCAGTGGTGATAGACTACAGTGGTTGTACAGGTAGTACAACTACCTTAACCACTCGGCCACCCAGGCCCCCAGTTATATCAAAGACACACCTAGAAATAAAGATTCACATTTTAAAATTATTTTTTGTCCCAAGAGCTACGTAGTAGCTTGTGGCTATAGCTATTACACACGAAATCCACCAGATTAAATTACAACCATTATCAAGACACCCTAAATTCACAAAATTGTTGCATTCGAATGATTAATGCAAACCTTAGGATATTTGATAACTTATAAAAACATTATCTTAAAATAAATGCAATAAGTGGAAAATATGAACATTTCGGATTATATTTCAGGCAATGCATAGTTCAACTATTTCCTAACTGCGGAGGTATATTCCGAGTTGCATTAATATTGAAAACAATTGTCACATGATTTTAGCGAGAGTTAGTCAAAAGAGCATGGCCAGTAAACATTATCATACAATAGTTATTATGACCAATTTCTGAATTTATTAGTCTTAAATAAGTGTTTACCCAAATCACATCTGCAGAATGTCACACTTAAAGTAATTTCTGAGCCGGTAAACTTTCTTATTTAAGTTATGAAATAATTAATATACATGGTTTGCAAGACTTATAATCTATATAATTACATAACAAACAACTAAAATAAAGGATTTGTTCAGCACATACTTAGGTGTAAAAGAAATTTAAACTGATTTTTTTGTAAACAGAAAATTTGTAAAGACATAAAGAATTAGCATTCCACAAAATCTGGTCATGCTTTAGCGCGGGGCTTTAGTGCAATGTGATGTTCGCTTGTTTGACTATGCTTCACGAGACCAAGTTATGAAACTTCATAACAAGCTAAGGATTTACTGACTTTCAATAGTGAACTTAAAAACGTAGTGCTAATTTAAGGGACAACGGAAGAAAACTCCAGTTTATACAGAATTGTCAAAATTTCACAGTAAATTTTGTACAGTTTTGAATGATAACTTTTCCACGATTTTTTAAGTGGTTCTGAAAATTTTAAAACTTGCCAAAATCAACACCCTAAGCTTTCAAAGGAACAACGGCAGTAGAATACCGAAGGAGTGGTTTAACAAAATCGAAGTCCAAAGACATGGCAAAAACGAGAACACAGAAAATAATGACGTTAGAAAGCTACAAAGCACATAAAAAAACACAACATTTAAAACCAAGGCACTCACAGTGTGAACTCCCATGAACCTGAAAGTGACATCAGGTCCTCCGGAAGGGTAAGTATGTCCTGATCTGTTAACAGCACCCGTCACACTGTCAATGAGTCAATCTAGAAAATGTCCAAATTGGTTTAGAAATCAGTAAAAGTATTCAGTCAAGTTATCTGCTAAGTTGTACTTATTTGAAAGTTGAATGATATAGCTTCGGATCGATTTGATACTTTCTGAAATTTAATTTGAAAAAAAAAAACAGCAAGTTAACATCCAGAATATTATTACAGCTGCCTATTATTCAATAGAATTTCAGTTTTTCAGCTTTATCTCTTTCCATTTTACCTTGCATGTTTATCTCAACTTTTCTCAGAAGGTTCTTGTAGTTACTCAAAAGACCAGTCTAACTACTAGCATATTGTTTAGAATTATTTTTTTCTGGTTATTATATTGAACTTTTGTTCTTCAATGAATTCCACACACAGTTCTTCAATGAATTTCACACACACTGCCACCCAAAATATTTTATATAGGAGATATTCGTGAGCTTACGTTTATGTTTGTTTTATCTTGCTGTTGGGACTAAGAAGTACCTGATCTCATGAGTACTTCGATTTCAATAGAGGTGGTAAATGTCATTTTTCAACAGCCGAGCTTTAGCGAGCATGTTAAGATCGAAAGTTTTACTATCAAAACGGAAGAAACATTTTATAAAACACGACCTATCAGAATAAGAATGTTTTTCTCCCATGAAATTTGCGTAAAACTTAAAAAAAAATATTGCAGGAAAAATCTCGCTGAAGTTTAATCAACGGCCGTAGGTTTAATAGTCATCTGTATTTTAAATCGACGACTGAGAATTGTAGACTGACTTAATCAAGTTTTTGAGTTGAAACTGCAGGGGAAAATAGGGTCTGTAAGTCTCGTTTCATTTTGGAACTTTCGGGACCAAAATTTCTACCCGAAAGTTGCATTTTAAACAAACCCATATTATGTTTAAAGCAAACAATTTGAACGTCATAATCCTGCAACGTCATATTTTGGCGGGAAACGTTTCAAATTGCAATTTTATCGTGATTTCACGGTGTCACATGACGGAACTTACAGACCAGATTGACATTCCCAAACGATATTAATGTTAACCCGTTCTCCAATTTTTTTTGTGGTATTCTTGAGAAGCAGATCTTGCAAAGAACCTTCCAAAATAAGAAACAAAACACACTGTATACATTTAATGTTGACACTTGATATGCCAATGTGTTATTTCACTCAACAGATATACTTGTCAACAGGAAATTAATACTCTATCGAATATCTGATTCATGTTTACACGTGTTTTTGAGAAACGAGCAACCCTAACGACAGAGAGTATGTGACAAACGTGTCGAGTTCAATTTTCTTATCGTGCATTTTCCAATATTGAGTAGTAACAACCGTGCTGTACATGTCGTTTATGTATCTCAATAAATACAAAAAATACCCGTAAATTTCGTTATGCTGTACACGTATTTCAAGGAGTAATCTCTCACCAGCAGCATTAGAATAAAACAATATGGAAAGCCATGATCCAAAAGAAATACTCAATACAGAAATTAATAAATTAATTAATAAACTAATAAACAGATTATTGCAAACTGGCTCTATGAGAATTAGAACATAGGCAGACCTTATATTTGTCAATGTTGTATACCGAGAGATAGCATAACAACTCAATAGAAATGTCTAAAAATAGTTCATTCTTACATGATTTTAAAATGCCGAATAAACAAGTTGACTTTGTACTTCAGGAGAGTTTGGACTTGCTGATCTGTTTGTAATATCCGTAAAGATGTTGGCAGGTTAGATGAACGTTACAAAGAACTACTTATTTGTATAAGTTTTATTTTGATGTTTCTTATTGCAAGTTTAAACAAAATTTGATTATATGTATTTTATGTATTTTGTATAAGTTTTATTTTGATGTTTCTTATTGCAAGTTTAAACAAAATTTGATTATATGTATTTTATGTATTTTGTATCTGCATTACAGTTTTGATTTGTGAAATTGAATAAAGATTACAAAAATACCAAAGTTTCTAAAATTTTCTTTCTGCATATGGCAATTACATGTATGTTATAATTAAATATCACTGGATTATATATCAGTTGATTTTGATTTTATGGGGAATTTCAGCTACTTCTTAGCAAAAACAAAAACAAGTGGCCCAGACTTTTAATGTATAGAAGATTTACTTTCTCTTAATAACCCAAGATTTTAAGAAAATTTTACATCGGATCAACCCCAGTGAACTTGAAATTAAAGAGACAACCGATACACCCAATTCTGCTTCGTACCTCTATCTTTTGTTATACATTGACGAACATGGACTTCAGAAATCTAGGTTAGATGACAAACGTGATGATTTTGCCTTCTCATATGTGAACTTTCCCTTTATCGGCAGCAATATGCCCACCTCGCCTGCATATTGATATGAAAAAGAAAGGAAATGGGGTAAATGTCAAAGAGACAACATCCCATATCTAGTTTAAATCGACCCAAAACAAAGCATCTAGGGGTCACCGTACGGTCTTCAACACAGTGAGGAACCTCACACCATATAGCAAACCCTAAATGGCCCCCAAAAAGGTAAAAAAGTGAATAAATCAATTGAACCAAACCACATCCAATAACCCGAATATCAAGAGTGTATATTTCACAATTAATTCGTTACTGTGGAGCTTGTAGTTCATACAGTGACTTTGTGGAAATAGCAAAAGCACTGTCACAAAAACTGCTGTGTAAGGGCTATGTTCAGCCGTTGTTACTTTCGTAAGTTCAGAAATTCTAAGGACGTCACCATGACATCATAAATTGATATTAAATGTCGGTGTCACAAATGCAAACTCATTTTCAGCTAGATTACGTCTTCCTGGATTTGACATTACCGATTCTGACTTAACCCTGGATTGACCCACTATACAGAGCAGGACATGCTTACCCTTTCGGAGCACCTGTTGTCACTCTTTTTGAGAGTTCACACTGCTAGTGCTTTAATCTTTATTGTTGTATTTGTAGTGTTTGCATTTTTTGATTGTGTAGCGTGTTTGGTCTTCCGTCTTCTAATGTTCTTGCTTTTGCCTTGTTTCTGGACTTTAATTTTTGTAATCGTGTTATTTGTTCCTTTGGTATTCTACTGTCCTTGTTATTTCCTAAAACATAATTATTTTAAAAAAAAAATTGTTTCTCGATTATGTTATGTACACCACACAATACCCTGGTCTGATGGTAAACCTCGGGGATTTGTAAACCCTGAGTATGGAAAACAAATAAAATATAAGAAAGAGGAAATATACTACACCGTCTAATGTTATAAGAAAATAAACAACAAAATACACAATTTTGTAGTTAATTAGTGTTTAGCAAGTTGCTGTTTCCGTAAGAACATCTTTTTTTTTTAATTGGCAATCAGAAAACAGAACAGAACCTGCATTCGAAATAGTAATGTGTTATTGCGATTGGCGAATATTAATCTTTCTTTCTTTTATTTGCATATCTCGTGTTTCGATTTTTTGTGGGGCATATTCGTATGAAATTGGTATGAAATAAAAAGAAATAACGTTATTCCATAATAGCAGTACATTTTAGTTTTTCAGGAAGAAATGAATACATACGACTTTATGTATCTACAATCCAAATTCACGAGGGTAAAAGCTTTGAACGAGCACATTACATCAGAGATTTATGAAAATTAAATATTTAGACTGAAGATGTTGTTATTTCAACGGGTTAGGGTCCAACATTAAGGACAAATTGTGGTGTAATAGTTTGAAATCTATCAACAGAGACATCCATGGATTATTACTACAATATTTTTTTGTATGTACATGGATGGTTAAAGAGAGACAATAAATATATATATATATATATATAGTGCTTGTTCTTCTTTGTTACCTAATGTTTGCTAAGTTAAAAAAACCTAGCATTATATACCGAGTAACCCTGTTTAATTAACGTGGATGGGGCTAGGAGTTGCCTACCCGTCAAGTACTTATAAATTAATATAGCAATCAGTTCGGAAGAAGAGTTGCCTACCCATAATATAATTGTATTATATCAACAGCACCGTTACTGCTAATTAACAAGTTACATTGGTCTCAATAACCTCTCCCTTTCCCTTTCTATGAGGTCAGGAGTTGCCTGCTCACTCAGTTGGTTAGCCTTTTAACAAGGTTAAAAAAAAATACTCAAAGATAAAACTCAGAATCTCGGGTGGTGAGACTCCAACGCCTGTCTGTCCTGCATATTGGGGCCCAACTTCCAGCCGTTTCCGCTTTGGCCGTTTTTTGTACGCCACCTTTTTTGTAGGCTGGTTTTTTGTGGGAGTTAACTATTATTTGTTTGTTGTACAGTAACTCCCTTTGTTGTAAATATTTACTTGTTGCGTCATTGTTTAATTAAAATGACAATTAGATCGGAAATTATTTGTTGGTTATATCTATCAGCCTCAAAAAACAGAGCTTGTTCATTGACGGACATAAATATATATATATAGTGCTTGTAATAGTGGATTCGTTCCGGCAGTGTATTCCTTCCTTTTGGATAAAATGCACTAGTGTAGAATATCCACAACATCTAATTGACCAATCACAGTGACGGAATAAACATCAAGGTAGAGATACAATAGGTTGTTTGTATACTCGGACATTCTGCACGCCGGAAAGAAAGTACGCTTACACTTGTTCTTCTTTGTTACCTAATGTTTGCTAAGTTAAAAAAAAACCTAGCATTCTACTGAAACATTATTACATTCATACATGTATGAGTTAATGAAAAAAAAAAAACATCAAACATGTGTTAACAGTAATGAATTTAATTGGTTCGATATATTGGTTACTACTTTTACAATACCAGGATAACAGTAAACACCTACAATGGCCGGGAACTACAATCAAAATAGGAACTCGGGTAGCCGGACTTAGTACCGGCAATAGCAAAAACTAGTGGTAGGGTTAAACCGGTATATGGGTACTCAAACCTCCCCTTTCTCTATCCCGTTGACATATAGTACAATATTCATGCGAATAAAACCCATACAGGTAGACTACTAACTCAATGACCACTATCTTGGAAAAGAAAAGCATATGACAAAACGTAATTTAGAAAGATGGATCAAAGAGTGCTCGCCGCTAAACTGCCAGCTAGCCAGCTAGCTCAAGGAACCTAGTCTGCTGGTAAAACACTGTCGCACTACAGAGAAATGTGAAACTCTAAACTCCCCGAATGGTTTGGTTAAGAGTCGTTATGTATTTCAATAGACATCGACAGAATCAGTGAGAGGCCAGTATATAAGTAAAGTCTTCAGGTCACTGGAATCCGAAGAAAATTTAACGGATTTGTTCAGAACATCTCGTCGATATCCACTATTACGTAAAGAATGTAAGTTACGTCCTACTATATACTTCTATATCCAGTATATTTTCAATTTACATAATCTTTTCTGATAAGTTACGCGTCAGAGCATATATTGATGAAATTGTAAATTCAGTATAACCAAAATCTAAATTATAGAAGAATTTTTTATTACACAATAATCAAACGTAACAACCACGATTCACAGGAACAGAAACATATTCATAATTCTACCATTTTGAATTTCTCCGAGAGGAAGAGAGGTAGAATATGTTTTTATGATTTTTGTCCAATAAATTGCAAGACAAATTTCTTGCACGTAAGATTTGAAAGTAACAATTTTTATGCTCTTCGTTTGTTTTTCTTTTTAACTGATATGATATAAAGACGTTGATTAGCCTTAATATGTTTTGAAAAAAAAACCGTGAAAATTATAATTGCAGTGAACACCAAATCAACGAATAGGAAAATTCCTCTTTCAGAGAGTGCAAAGCCATATGATATTCCATAGTTGTCTCACTTCAATTAAAATTAAAAAAGTGTGGGATTATCATCTGCATTTTATACCTCGTTGTCAGAAAGAAATCATTTATATTTATAACTTAATTCCTGTTTTACAAGTTTAACACGGGCAACTATGAAAAGTTGCATTCAAAAAATGTAGTATATTCTACAAGAAGAAGAAGCTGTGACCATTAAATGTTTTTACCCCGAAGAGATCAGTATTTAGGTTGCTTGACCCATGTAAAAGATTCAGGGCCCATTTGCCAGCAGAATGACCATTTAAGCTTTTGACTGAGTTAAAAGTCTTAGGTCAGTGATATGATCCCTTTATAATAACAGTTACAACAAAGTCAAGTTGATAAAAGTAAACATTTTTATTCGTATGGGAACGACACCGGATATTGGTACTACCGAAGCGGAAGATTGATATTACTTTAGCATGAGTGAACGTGAAAAATCGCACTTTTGTTATATTTCTTATTCATATTTGTGACCAGAAATGTGTGCGATGATCGACAGCATTTAAAGTTCATAACAGTCGTATAAACATAGAGTAAAGCAAGTAAATAAAAATAAGAGATGAAATCACGTCGCCTAGTGCCGCCAAAATGTCCCAATGGGATGTTTTTTCCTCAAAAGCAAACGATTTTTGGCAATGATTTAGAATGTCATTTCATCGAAGTAGAGCTCGATGTTTTTCTGACAGATGTGCATAATTCCTGTCATTTCTGAAAAATGATCTGTTGTTATTAAATCTGAGACTACGTACATGTAAAGTTGTCCTCAGTTTCAATCATGTACAGGATTTAACACAACTCGTACGTCCGAACATAAGGACTACTTTTTTATTTAAAATAGGAATTTGTTAATATTTTGAACATTCAGAGATTCTGAAATTGTTCTCCATATCACTTGCATCGTTACCACAAGGGATAGAGAATAGTTTTTGCTTTCTTTAATGTTGATGATACCAGAATATCTTACAAGTTAACAATATGTCTTTTGAATGAAACGAAGGGAGACAAATGAAGAATTTCTGCATGCTTAGGTAACTTTCAACTATGATTAAAATTTGATTTAAGATTATTTTATGGTGTAAACGACAAGAGTTACCTCGCACTGTGCGTCTTCG
>MJUU01014786.1:41372-52526 GCA_002080025.1 Modiolus philippinarum | reverse complement strand
CCCCCCCCCCCCCCCTCAAGTAAAATAGTCGGTCCCTTACAATATTCTTTATGCATTTTTAATAGTTCGACAAGATAGATGATAAAAACCATTCCTGTTCTCCACAACGATTGAATTTGCTAAATTAAAAACTTAAATATGATTTCTATAAGAGTATTTTGCTAGCCAAAGTATCCAGATGTACTGAAACCAATGTCATTTAAGCTAATTCTAACTAAGTTTTCAGTTCGTTTCAGATAGACGAGCGTCAGTATTATTTAACACTTTGCTTCAAGGAAAAAATAAAGTAATTGTTGACTATTACAAAGAGAAGATAACAGTAAACACTTACAATGGCCGAAAATTGCCATCATATTCCCAAATCCTTAGGGATGGTCACTCCTCAAGTTTATTATATCAAGGATTTAAAAATAATATTTTTATTCATTTGAATATGGATCACAATTCATTTTAAGCAAAAAATATTGTCAGTGCGGTCGTTATTGAGATTTAAACGCTTGAAATTTTGGCGGGAAACCAAACTTCTCTGGACTCTTCATTCACTTTGTATTGAGACAATCAACCTTTGAAATGCAATGAAGGAATATCAAGAATATCATCAACTTTTGTCGGAAGCCTATTGAAGATGCATACTATCATATTTTGAAAAGAAAAGTGGGGTCAGTGTGCAAAATTTTCTAATGCATCATCATAGATAAAATAAGAGAATTCCGAAAGTCAGAGACAGTTTCAAAAACCTGAGGAGTGACCATCCTTAAGGGAAATACACAAGAAAACACAAATAAAAGACAAAAGACAAACTAAAACAACGATAGGAACTCGGGATATCCGGACTTGTTTCCGGCAATAGCAAAAGGTAGCGGTAGCATTTAATCGGTCTATAGGTACCAAGTCCTTCCTCTTTCTCTATCCCGTTTCCTTTTAGTATAATAAACATACGAATAAAACCCAATTAAGAAAGACTACTAACTCTAGGACTTGAACAAGAAGAAAAAAAAATGCAATTTAGAAGAAAAAAATCCACTTCAACACTTACCGTATGTTTGGTAAAGAGTCGTCAAATATTTCTGTAGATATTCGGAGTATCACTGAGAGGCCAGCATACGTGTTATATCTTCAGTTCATTGGATTTCAAAACTAATTTAACGGATTCGTGTAGAATATACCGTCGATATCCACTATTACGTAAAGAATGAAAGTTAGGTCCCAGTTCTTGTTGAGTTGTTTAATCAGTTTCTGGCATTTTGAACAACATTCAATGGTAGTTGTAAGTAATATTCGAGAAAGATCCTTGCTTTTTGTTACAGCAAATGATCTAAAGACTAGAAAATAAAAAAAAAACTTTAATGATTTAATAAGTTGTCACAATATTGATTTAATCATATTATGCGGAAAGGTTGTATTAAGTGTAGAAAAATCATAACCGTCAATTGAAGAACTGGTCTTCTAAATGATAAAAAATTATCTAAAACTTCAACAATGGAATGTTTTACACTCCAAAAATAATTTACATAAGAGTTTTGATAGGTGTTTTCAAAATATTATATTATTTACTCCTGTATACAAGGAAGTGCATTGGTAAAGTCAAAGTGATTCTTGCAAGAGAAATTTAGGTTGATAGTTTGAAAAACCTCGTGACGTAAACAATATTCAGTGTATCAAAATTAATTATGGACATAGATCTACATCTTGATTACTGTAAAAGTAGTATTTTTCGCGGTGTGCTAATTTTCGCTATTTTTGCGGTTGACAAAAGACCGCGAAAATAAGTACCCGCAAATATCTTAGAATCAATCAGAAGGTACAAATATTTTCCTACAACCGCGAAAATTGATACTCACGAACATGTCACAGTTCAAGAAACCGCGAAAATTAGCAACCACGAAAATTAATACGTTTACAGTATGCGTCTTTATTATATCACTGTCTTTTTATTTGTTTATATAAAAAACAAGATTGCCAATATAATTAAATTGTTTTTAATCTTTGAGAACTTGACGGGGGTAAATAACAAAATTACTTAACAGAGTTGTAAAGAGTCGAAGTCCATGAGACAAAAAGAAAAATCAGGTGGAAACCACCTGAAAAATTGTCGACCGCAATGGTTCTGACTTGGTAGAGGCATTTCAAAAGAAATGGTGGGTTTGACCGGTTTTATGGCATGCAAACCCCCCTTCCATTGCGGTAGTGTCCGGTAGCAACTCAACCAGTAATTGCTATTGAAAGGTCGTAGACAGTTGAAAGAAATTATCATCCCAGTACTAAGTAAAAAAAGAATCTTGAATCAGAGTTCGGACCGAAACTTCAAATTTTTCCACAAGGGACGGATATATATTAAAGAACTTTTTTAATTATCGTATGAGACGGAATTTGTGAAGTCTTGATAATAATGTGATCACGGAGAAAACTATATCTAATGAGAAAGTCTGTATAATTTGTGCTAGTTATCGCGTAACGAATCAACTGTAAAAATACAGGAGAAACTCGAATATTACTGTCCATGATAGGGACATTGTTAATTTTGAAAATGAAATTGTCCCTTTTGTCGTAAATTGTAGTACTGAGATGACCATTATTAGTCAAATCCTGGCTGTAAGTCCAAAAAAGTTGTAGGTCTAGTGGTTTCTGTCGTTTCCTATATCTCTAGTTCTGGTGGATATATTAATGGGATCCATTCAGCAAAAAGATGCTTTATTGATGAAAAGAAAACATCATCTATAAGTGGGATTGAAGGATCTAGCATATTTTTCCTTATGATCTTATACGAGTCCTTGAAGAAAATTTGTCTTGAAAGAATATAAGAAACAAGTCTGCGAGTAGAGGAGCACAATTAGTGCCTATTAGAATGCCTACTTACTGTTGATAAAAAGCACCTCTAAATGAGACACATATATTATCACTTAGAAAATCAAGCATACTGCACACTTGTTTTTTTATCGTAGCATACTTTTCCTTTTAAATTGGTTTTTGAAAAACATGTGGATTTATAACCTAATACAACATATGTTTTGAATCGTCTAATGCTTTTTGAATGATAGCTTTGATTCGTGATTTTACTTTATCATGAAGAATGTATTTGATAAAATGAAGGGATTTTATATTTTCCAATAAATCCATTGAATTTTGAAGTATCCATATGGTATTTACGTAACTTCGGACATGAATAGTTTCACAGTATGCTTACTGCCTGTCTTTGACTGCAGACAAAATCTCAGTTAGTTCAATAGACAATTCAGTAGTTGAGCAAGATAAAGATCTTGCGATTTATCTTTCCTTATATGGATTTCTGCGTAATTTTGGTACCCAAATATAGGTATTGCAGGTCTTGATTGTTAATTTTGGTATGGATATTCAAGGAGTATATGAATGACCTGTGATTGGAAAGTATTTCATCTTTGTCAAATGAAACTCTTTTGAATGTAGCACTAGCTGGTGTTTTGTGATCAATGACAATGTTCTTTGATGAGATAAATTAAATTTCGTGATAGTATTGTCGAAGAATAATGCCTATTGGCTTAAACCTCCTAATGAACAAACAAAAATGTACTTATAGATATTGATTATAAATAGGTCTTTACCAGTAGTAAAATATAAAAAAAAAACAAAACAAAACAAAGAAACAAACAAAAAATCGTTCACAATGCAAACAATTTATGTCCTTAGAAAGTTGTTATCTCGTACACTATCTCATCATAGAATACTTGAAGGTTGTAAGTTGATTCTGGTCTTTCAAACGTGTGACATCTTTCAATTGGATTGTTAGAGACGTTTTTTTCAATTAATATGTTTAGTGCCATTAAGTGAATAGGGACCATTAAAAAGACAATTATATATAATCAATGGTAACCTCTCTGACTTTAATCATCCAACAGACGTAATAAATAACGCATTAACGACGGAAAACGTTCATAACGTCAAAGTTTTTGCGTAATTAATCGTTGACCTATTGCCAATAAGCTTTATATCCGTAACGTATAAAGGGCACTTGTTGTCGTATAATTGAAGAAAAAGCGAATGAAGCATTTCTTATTTTGTTAACTGATATAAGTCTTGCCTAAATATCGTACAAGTCAAGTATTTAAAGGCAATACTCATTCTTTCTTCCAGATAAATATAATTTAACCAATTATCACGTTATTTACGTACTTTAGACGAAAACTGAAAAATTGTTAATTTGCAATCTGAGAAACAAAAATCTTCTTCAACTTTTTGGAAAAAAAACTCTTTTGAATCGGGTTTTTGATGATTAACACTACACTCAAAGGAAATAAACATTTGGAAAGATTAAGGATCATCTAACTTGGACACGCACACAACACGGTGAAGTGACTTTGTCATTTGAGAGATTTGAGTACTTCTTTCTGACTTTTTTTTATTATGGCTTAGAGTATTTTTGATTGTGTTGCTGCTGATGACAGATTACTTCTTTAAACACGTTTATAGAATTATACAATTCTCTTAATACATTAAACTTTGGCATTTTGTATTTCAAGTTTGTTTTATATAACGAAAGCTTCTATGTTCAAATTTAAAATAGTTTAAAAAATTCAACATATTTAACAGAACAGGAAATGCTTGCCCTTCCGTAGCACCTGATTTCACTCTCAGTCTCACGAGAGTTCACATTGTGAGTGCCTTGGTTTTGAATGTTGTTTCTTTTATATCTGTGCTTTGTAGCTGTCTTACATTATTGTTATCTGTGTTTCTGTTTTTGCCATGTCATTTAACTTTTTTTGTAAATACCACTCGTATTCTACTGCCATTATTTAAAATATGTCATAAACTTAACCTGATGGGGAAGTCTGGAACATACAATGAGGTTTGAGAAAAGCTCATTGGTAGAGTCTTCATAGTTACTTCAAGAAGAAGAACAACAATAAAAACATTCTTTCATTGCTTGGTTTTACCCAGTTTTTGTAGAAACATTGTCTCATTTGCATTTATTTCGTATTTCCATTGCCTATGTAAGACTCACCAGCTGTTCGTAGTATCCACAATTCATGATTGTATCATGCCAAGTTTACTTTCAGTTGGCTTGGTTAATGAGTTCCGCCCTGTGGTTACTTTTTTGTTGGAGTTGTTTTCTATTATTTTATTGTTTTTTGTCAGGCAACGAATGACAGTGATTGTAAGAAATTCTCGCCAGTTAATTTCGTGTTTGTGGACGATCCCACATCTATGATATAAAAAGACATGGATTTAGTATTGCTTGGCATCTAGCAATGAATGTCACTTAAATCGGTCCTTGGATCCATCTGGAACTAACTATGAAGTATGAGAAAGTTTGCCTCATGGTAACTTCAAGATGAAGAACAACAATAAAAGCGTTGTTCCATTGCTTGGGTTTACAATGATGCATTTGTAGACTTTGTTTCATGTGCATTTATTTCATAATCTTTCATTGCTTACTTAATCCATTTGTTTTACGCAAACATTATGAAAAAAATCACATTCAAACAAGGCACGTTAGTTGGAAAATGTCGCATAAATATTTTGATTTTTTATGTAATACAAAAAAATGTAAAACAACATTTTCTGATAGAAGCAATTTCCCTATTAATGCAAGCTTCAGAGTCTGGAGTTCTCTGCTCGATTTGGATTAGCACATGTACTAAACAATAGAATGTACTTTTTAGAATGTCATATATATCTTGATTTAACCTATCCAAATAACAGATTAAGTTCTAGCAGATTTAAATCTTACGATCAATGTTTATGACGAAGGATTAAAACAAATTATTCCCATGGTATCCATCATTTTGTGAATAAAATCTCCTTCTGACGGCAAACATGCTATGATAATACAAACAAATTTTTTTATTCTGTGCTTATACACAGTATGTGAGACGTTAATGTCAGCTTAACAATGGAATATCTGTCGTATATTATCGTTCGTGTTACAAGTAACGACATCCTCCATTTTGTAAATGCTTTAGTGTTGTCTCTTGGGAACCTTTTTAATCAAACGCAGACAAGATGCGGCTTGATTCTAAGGTTTTATATAATCTTCATTTCAAATTGATGTGTTTCTAAACATGTATTTGAAGCCGGTGTAATTTTCTTAGGACGATTTTTCTGTGAGAATGTGTTCAATCAGATTTAAATGATTATACGAGAAGACCACAAAGGTATATTTAAGACATTTTGTTTTTAATTCGGACATTATCATATCAAACGAGTCTGTTCGGACGAGCTTTATGTTTTGAGCCGTGTTAAAGTCCTTATCAAAACCTAAACGTTCTATAATTCCTTCATCGGAAAGTCAATAAAGACACTGCATAACCCTTATATCAATCAACATCCACGTTAATGGGTCTCCCTTCGAACCAAAGGTTTCGCTTTTGTTTCACTGAATGCCTTTGTCGTGACCGCGGGGTAGGGGTGCAAAACTTACAAAGTAGTATGGAAACGTGAGCATGGATGCCCTTTGTCCTGAACTCCGGCAAAAAGCAATTTTTTTAGTTATATTTAAGTCTTTTTTATCTGATGTAAATATCCAATTCTTAATTAATTGATGAATAAGGCCTTTAATTGCCCATTGTAGAGTTTATATGCATGCATATCTTTTCTCGACAGATTATCTCATTACAATAAGGAATCTGAACAATCAACCTCCGATTTTCGAATCACCAAAGGAACACCAAAAAGAAAAATTCGAGGTAGATGGGATTTTGAAAATCATGTCCCAAACACATCCGATAAATCTTACATTTCAAAGACCTGCCTCATGAATATCTTGATAAATGGCTAAAAATCTTTAAAAGGAACGGCCTCGAAGTAAAATACTGAAAAACATTGTAAGGACTTGTAGTAAATGTATATTAGTCTCCACAAATACATTGTAAAACAAACAATGGAACAACGCTTATATTGTTCCTCATCTTGAAGTAACAATGAGGCCTTCAACATGAGCTTTGCTTATACCTCATAGTAAATGCAAAATGACCCTGGTACCAGTGTGAGTGGAATTCATTGCTAGTTGACGAGCAATGTCACATTCATATCTTATTTAGCCCATGGATGTGATCATCAACAAACTTAAAATGTAATGGCAAAGCGCTCTTACGACCACTTTCATCTATTGCTCGACAAACGAACTAGCTAGTGGAAAGATGCAAAATAAAGACAAACATCAAGTCGACTGTATGAAAACTTGGCATTAAAAAATAGTGAGTGGTGAGCACTCTACACAGGCGGTCAGAATAACATTGGACAGTGAAATACCAAAATTTAAAAGTATGATAGTGGGCCCATATGGGATATCCTCTCAAGAACAAGTACATATTTAATGAAGAAATAGTGAACATACATATCTCGTATGGCGAGTATTTTTACGGACTCCAGACTGCAGTGGAGACAAACTCGAGCCTTAAGGATGGTCACTCTTCAAGTTCATAGTATCAAGAATTTGAAATTAGTATGTTTATTTATTAGAACTTCGATCATACATCATTTTAAGCAAAAAATATTGATATGTCAGTGTGCCCATTTTTGAGATTTAAGTGTCTGAAATTTTGGCGGGAAACCGAAACCTCTAGATTTTTCATTTACTTTGCATTAAAGCAATCGACCTTTGAAATACAATGAAGATATATCAAGAATTTAATCAAATTTTGTCAAAAGTTTATTCAAGATGTATACAATCATATTTTGAAAAGAAAATGGGGGGTCAGTGTGCAAAATTTTATAATGCATCATGATGGATAAAATATGAGAATTCCGAAAGTCAGAGATAGTGTTAAAAACCTGAGGAGTGACCATCCTTAAGGAGGTTCGCTCGTCGTGTTTTGGATTTCTGTCAGATTTTTTGAATTTTCTGGTTTTATCCATTTAAATTTTTTTTGCCCATGGACCCCTAATTTTTTCCCATAATTTCATTATATACGTATTCATTCTGTTAAGATTCAGTTGAATTTTATTTATTCTGTCACATTCATTCATGGTCAAACATAGCTAATGTTAAACTTATGAAAAATTCGAGGAGTTCAGTTTCCCGCCAAATTTTCAGTAACCTTTATCTCAAAATCGAGATCACTGACCTATCATTTTTTTTCGCTTAGATTAATTCTTTTTCAATTTTCTAACAAAAAATTACACTTATTTGAAATCCTATTTATTTTCAAACAGAGTAGCGAACCCCCTTAAATTAACAATCAAAGGATAAAATAACGAGTAAATGTACATGAGACAAAGTCTCTACAAAAACATGGTAAAACCAAGCAATGGAACAACGCTTTTATTTTTGTTTTTCATCTAGGAGTCATCATCAGGCATTCAACAATGAGCTTTGCTCATACATCATAGTAAGTAAATAAACCATACATACAACCTGCATTTGGTGTCATCATATAAAAAAGTCGTTAACAAAACCTGAACCTGTGAATAACATGTTTGTTATCGTTCCAAAAGTCCGTTTTTTTGTATCAACGCAACATACGGGGTCGGAGATAAGTTGACATGGGGGCGATGATTTGAAGCGGGAGCTGACAGGTATATTGGTCGTTTTTGTCAAGAAAAGATCAAGGCTACAGTGGTATATACGATGTATTGCGGAACAAAGCAGTTATTAGAGACTTTTTCGAGCCATGGTAATAATGGATATTTATACGTTAAACTAACAAACCATCCACATCCGTGCATTCTGCTTAATTGCNTTGCTTTTTGATTTTTTTATTTCCCTGAATAAAAGGTGTCATAGATGATATGTTACAGTCATTTTTCTTGCTTAATCTGCGAAGTGAGGATAGAAAATGATAAATAAGATTGTTGGTTGCGGGGACAAAGATCAGCGTTGGCATAGGGGTGGAGATCAATTCTGTTATTTACATATTATTGTGTACTGGTAGTAACGGCTTTGATTTTTGTGAGATATTATCAACCCCTTTTATATTAGAAAATGAAACTAACAAAAGGATAGTTAACACTGGTCGTGAAAGATATTTCAGTTAATTAAACATGATATGCGCATGAAAGAATGGAACATAGTAACGTTAATTTTGAATATCTATACATTTCTGTACTAGATGCAAACTTTCCAAAACTGGAGTACCTATTCCATGAATTGATGCACTTAAATATACTTCGTTTACAACTGTATAGCCAACTGTTCGATAGTGCTGATCTTTTTGTTGCATAGATCTTTGCATTTGAAGAACATTGTGTTATATTACAACCTTAATGTCTTTCGGTATAATTTTCTATCATAAAGCTGATCCCAGTTATATCGACATTGTGGTATATGTCTGTCATGCGTTCGATGTCCGTACATTTCAGGTAACACGTGGAAATAGCGACACACTGACGCAGTATATTCCAGGATATGCAATGTAAACCGTAATGTCCTGTCTTTTCAGGATGTACGAAACGCAAATACTACGTGTCCAGATAAAGTGTTTACTTTCGACGTTTGCGCAGACCATAACGCGCATTCAAAATCAATCTAATCTATTGTGACGTAGTCACCTCACGCGTGCTAAAACTATAACAACGAAAGAAGGAACACAAAACACGTTTATTTCTATTCACAATTGCCAGGAATCGATAGTTCAATGTAAAATATACATTTTACAAAAGTATATGAACACCATTTTGGGAACGACCTATTGGTTTCTTGGGAAAAAAGGGGGGGCTGGGAAAAAATTCTAGGATCGGAAATTTAATGTTAAATTTATTATCAGGAAACGTGAAACCTTAAAAATTACCAGGATGACTTATGTGAAGCAACATCTTATTAAATGCCCTGTCACACTATAACGTTCTAGCCAACGTGTGCCGACGTTCGTGATTTTTTATAATAACGTTGACACACGCAGAAAAAATTGAAGAAATTCTCTTGTTGGACGTATTCATAGCATCAGGTTAACGGCCTACAACGCACGAAAAACTTATCAATAATTTGTATGCAACGCTCCTAAAACGTTTAACAGCGTATGACAACGTTGCATAGGCGTTTTACTAGCGAACTTGACGTATACCGAACGCATCCATAACGGTCTTCTAGCATTCATAGAGCGTCTGTATAGCGTTTTGATGATCTTTGTAAGTTCAGCTTAGAATTCTTCATCTCATTGTTAGTTGCATATGTACAAATGGATCGAAATGCAACCGAAAAATACGAAAAAATTTGCAGGAGGGATAGGTCCCTCAAAAAGAAAAATAAATATATTTAAAACAATATGTCAGTATGATACTGAAATAAATCAGCTATTTACATTACTTTGGAATTTTGTTTTGCTCTTTAACCATTATTTTTATACTAAAATATCGGCTAATACGTAAATCCTTAGTTACAAGGACGCCCGGTTTGCGTTCTCTTCACGTTTAAAGCAATTTTCGAGAAACTACTACAAATAGCACACATTGCGTGCATAACGCACCTCTAGCGTTCGTCTAACGTCTGCATAACTTATCAACAACACGTTGGCGAGCGTCGTGAAATTTTAAGCATGTTCAAAATTTTCCGACGCATCCAACGTTAAAAAACGTACGCCAATGACTGTCGACGTGTTTTTAACGTATTACGAACGTGCCTTTAACTTATATAACGCACACCAGCGTGTACGAAAATATTCTCCCACGCTGGGCAGACGTAGGTGCTGTGCGTTATAGTGTGACAGGGCCATAACGGACAGAAAAGGGATCCCGATTGCTTAAATCGATTGAGGAAGAAATAATCAGTATCTTTAATGTAAATAGAAATGTTAACATTTGTCATCAATCTGTACTTTTTCACCAGGTGTTACGTGCATAAAGGGTTAATTGACGTGGTACTTCCTAATAAGCCTCTGTATGTTTGTAATACACATATACAAGTTTGAAAAAAAAATCCACAATGACCTCATCTGTCACACAAATGTACATACTTAAATTTGTGCGTAAATGTCGTCCCCTTTTTGTTTTGTTTTGCATTGAATTTTGTGTTTTTTTTTTCTTTTTCTATAGTTTAATTTAATTACTTAGTTTTTTGTCAGTTTTTTTTTTATTAATTTTTTTTTGTTTTGTTGTTTTTTTTTCTTAGTTTTTTTTGCAAGCTTTGTATATGGCAATCCAATTTTGGATTTATTTCAAGAAATAGTAAAGACATTAAATGCACTAAAGGTAATAAGTTTCGTATTGTCGAGATAATTGACCAGGGCCTTTTTATTTTCCACTACC
>MJUU01014786.1:0-24217 GCA_002080025.1 Modiolus philippinarum | reverse complement strand
TATATTTTAATTTATCATATTATTTCATATCTTCACTTTATTTGGTGAACCTGATATATCTTTTCATGCTTAATCCTTTTGCCTTTGTGCAAATTTAAGCCCGAAAATCAAATTATATCCGTACACAACCGTACACGACTCTAGATTTTGAAATTGTTGGATCTATTAATTTATCGGTAATTTGAATGATTTTCCTTTGATCTACAGAGACTGATAATCCCAGTATCACCGAACTGGACATTATCACGAAATTATGGGGTCACTGTGAAGGCGTCACGTGCGGGTTGCTAAGCTGACGTCATGTTTTGTACTATTTGTCGTATTCATACGCTTAAGACGTTGAATGAAGAATGCATTTAAATTATTGCAATAATCAATAGATCAACGTTGCTTTAATAGAAATTGTAGTTTATTTCAATCTGTTTAAGATTTTGTGAATTACCGATAAAAGAAATATAGGAAATTTTGTTTTTGATACGGAATTTATCACGGCGTAACACATCAAGCGGGCTCATTTGATACTGGCCGTGATAAAGTCCGTATCAAAAACAAAATGTCCTATATTCCATCTTTAAAACATACTTTGCGTTATAACGCAAACTTTGCGTTATAACGCAAACATTTGCGAAATAACGCAAACCGTTGCGTTATAACACAAACTTTGCGAAATAACGCAAACATTTGCGTTATAACGCAAATCTTTGCGAAATAACGCAAACATTTGCGTTATAACGCAAAACTTTGCTAATTAACACAAACTTTTGTGTTATAACGCAAAATATTAAAAAAAAGTTTGTGTGGCGCTAATACGCTTCTCCATGTTTTTGACGTTTTAATGATAGATACGACATGGAAACGCGTTGAGAAAAAAAACAATCAAAATTTGCATATTGATTTTATTACCCAAGTACATCTCATTGTGTCTTGGTTTTGTTTCATGTGTTTACCCATTCATTATATTCTGTGGTGTCGGAGATTCTGAAAATAAACGGTTGCTTTAGAATATCAAAATACACAAGACATTTAATATTTCAGTTTAATCAATCATGTCAACATGACCAATTTGTCATGATTAGTTTGGATCTATTTGATTTGGACATGTGACCCGTATTTACAGTATAGATTCAGAATTCATTGTCAACCATTTTGCTTTCTAGAATTCTTGATTAAATAAAGTTAAAAAAAAACTTGCATTTTTGCTTTGAATTAAAGTCGACAGTTATATTGACCAATTAAAAGAACTTGTTGCATGATTACTCGACATAAGGCACGTTACCAGTCATGCAATGTATCATGTTGGAATATCTCTCCGAACATAAAATAGAATAAAAGTAAAGGTTTACAAAGTATGTCCTTGAAATTTGTAACACTTATTACCCGGCGTATTTTATTGAGACCCTTTACAATTAATTGTGACCCTGTTACACTTTTCCGTTTTGGAGGATGTTTTCCCATATATATATATATATATATAATCGTTTAAGTTTCAAATTGATATGAATCGGCCTTTTACATATTTTCAATTTTTAATATTTGAAATTAAAAGGATGTTTAAACGCAGTAAGGAGTATCTTCCGGTGCAAAGTTTTATTCTAAGCTAATTTTGCTTCTTTAAACTGGCTTTTTAAACTCAGTATGGTCTTCAAAATGCTTTGATTTGCACTATGAAAACATAAACTGTTGAAATAAACATCTAAACAAACTATATCTATAGTAACTTTGATATTTAAGTTATTAACAACAAAGAACGCAACCTGACAAATATACGTTCTGTATGAGTTGCAACCTGTACAATTTATTTTTTGTACAGGTTGCAACATGTATGACCCTAAAATAAAAGTTGCAACCTGTACAAAAGCTGTAAAAAAAAGGCAAAAATAATTCTTACTTGTACAGATTCTTTATATAAATAATAAACATATGAAAGGTAATAAAGAATGAAAACCAAGTAGTACTTATTGGATTTTTAACTTGTTACTCCTTGAAACACGTGCACAGCATAACGAAATTTACTGCTTATAAGGCAACTTCGGTATTTTAGTATCTTTAAATATACTGCAATTGGATTGAACACAAGTTATAACATCGATATATAAAGCCATCTCCATACTTCATACAACATATAATAATATATGACAAAAAATGTACAAGAAATATACCTTATGATTAATTCAAAATATATAGAAGCACGCACTGTAGCAGCAAAGCAACGCATTTACTGTGACTAGTTGAGCACACACACACGCCGCTGTAGCAGCTAAGCAAAGCATTGACTGTGACTAGTTGATGCTTACAATGCCTTATTTTTCTCAAATCATAGAGTTGGAATGTCTACTTCGGCTTTGCCAAAAGATTTTGTTCGCTTCTCACTTACTTCACTACAAAGTATTAGTTCAGAAGAGGACTTGGAACACTTTTAGATACTGAAGCTACAGAAAGTGACTCTGAAACTGAAACTTATTCTCAAACAGATATTGAATCTTTGACAGAAACTAAAAACACTATATATTCAGGGTAGAAATTGATATGTAGGATATAGAATAATGTATGGTAATGAATGAAAACAAAGTACTCTGATAAAACAAAATGAAGAGAGTATAATTAGTAAAAAAATCAAACAGGACCAACAAGTGAAGTTTTTGCCGATGATGCACACAGCAAAAAATGAACATAACAGTATTACTAACAATTCAATATCTTCTATAAGCAACCCAGATATCGCATGCACGAGGAAGCCTGCTCTATCGGGACCAACAGACACAGACTGACAGCCTTTCACAAACTCGGTGTGTTTAGTATAGATGATGTTGTACTTGTCATACTTTCAGTGGTATGAGGAACAGCTGCTCAGAGAAACATTGGTGGTGTAGTAATGACTGCCAATTGGCATGGCTGTATCTGGTAGAAACATGTGCGGAGCAAAACAGGGAATTTTTTGAAACAAGTGAATGAATGATATTGGGTGCGTTGGATGTTCCAGAGGGGGAGTAAAGTGAAAAGGAAATAGTGAGTAGGGTATCAGTAAGTGATGGCCAAGGATTTTTCTTTTGTTTTTGTGAGAAGGGTTCTGTAAGATAGAAAGGTGTAAATGTCGAAAAAATAACGTGATGTGTAATTCACAATGCCATGCTTCTTCAAAATGTAGTATAAGAACAGTATAAGTGTGTTTTTTGGGAGGGGGGGCGTTTTGTTGTCATTTTTTCATTTTGTTTATTATTGAAGGTTTTAAAGTATTAAGGGATCTGACAATTATGTATCGAATATGATTAGAATTCAGTTATAAATGTACCATTGTTCATAAAGCATGGCTAATTGATTATAGCATGTTAACTCAGTATATCTCATGTTTTTGAATGATATTACATTATTATATATATGTTGTGTGTGTCTGAATTCGACTTAATATTCATTATAATTGTTTTATTAATCAAATATTCGTTTCTTGCTTGTTTATTGCATTTGGTATTTGTTTGCAAATTCCAATGCTAAATAACAATATAACTAACAACCAATATAAATGGCAGAATTTGGCCACAGTAAAATTTGCGTGGACACGATATGGCAAGAAGAAGGTTCCAGACCACCACCGATAATACTAAGAGTTCTTTGGCAAACCTGGGCTTCGCTGGTATTGCAACGAAAGCTACAATCCTCTATGGAACTTAGAGAGATCAACGGGACCACGAACCCCATACGCCGCAAATATTCCAAAATCCGAACTCTCTGGTTTATTCAGAGATGTCCAACCCCTGTTCCGAATCGGTACCGATTCAGGAACTCGCCTCTCTGGATGTTCAATTTTTCAAAGAATGCACCGGCTACCTAGGGTAGATTGTAATTACATTTTGCAGGTATCCGGGTCTCTGTGAAACCACAGGAGATAAACACCGAAATATAAGCGAACGTACAATATTGGTCCGACATGACCCGCCTTCATCTTGCCATATCCCGCCCAGCCCTGAAACGGTGACAACATTTTATTTGACAATATACTATATCCATTTAAACAAGTTAAAATATTAATTTTACATTGATTAAAACAAAAAGATATTAGTTCAAATGTTAGATTTTCAGTCAAGTAAAAAAGATATTAGTTCAAATGTTCAATTTTCAATTAACTAAAAAGATATTTAAATCAAATGTTCGATTTTCAATTAAAACGGATTATGTTCAATCCTTGTAAATGTTCTAGGTAAAAAATAATTCATACAAGTACGAACTGCACGCTTTCCGCATACGCAAACTATAAACAACGAGTAATAATCTGTATATTCTCTGCACCAAATAATGTAGACCATGGAGTCTTCGCAAATGTCTCTATTTCACTGATTTTCCGAACTCTGGTGAGTCTAACATGCTCATTGGCCATACACTGGAAAGCTGAACCTGGAAAAACATTAAAAAACAGCAGCAGAATCTTTACTTTGGTAATTGTTATTTACATGAGGTAGGGGGAAGAGGGACGGTGGGTGGGATTTTGTAAAGAAAGCCAACAGCCTGTTACAAAGTTGCAGGTGTAAAGTGACGTCACAACAGGTAGTATGGGAAAAACCGGTTACGGTCCGACGGGGATTAATTCCGGAAAAATTGGTATAAATAAACTCAATTAATTAAATCAGTTTATCCTTGAACGATAAACTTTATTAATCAAATATTTGTTTCTTGCTTGTTTATTGCATTTGGTATTTGTTTGCAAATTCCAATGCTAAATAACAATATAACTAACAACCAATATAAATGGCAGAATTTGGCCACAGTAAAATTTGCGTGGACACGATATGGCAAGAAGAAGGTTCCAGACCACCACCGATAATACTAAGAGTTCTTTGGCAAACCTGGGCTTCGCTGGTATTGCAACGAAAGCTACAATCCTCTATGGAACTTAGAGAGATCAACGGGACCACGAACCCCATACGCCGCAAATATTCCAAAATCCGAACTCTCTGGTTTATTCAGAGATGTCCAACCCCTGTTCCGAATCGGTACCGATTCAGGAACTCGCCTCTCTGGATGTTCAATTTTTCAAAGAAGGCACCGGGCTACCTAGGGTAGATTGTAATTACATTTTGTAGGTATCCGGATCCCTGTGAAAACACAGGAGATAAACACCGAAATATAAGCGAACGTACAATATTGGTCCGACATGACCCGCCTTCATCTTGCCATATCCCGCCAAATGACTGGAGAATCCACTCACCGCCACGTAAACCCATATGCAATTTAAAATATACTACAAAATAAAGGCAGGAAAAGACGGGCATGAGGCTTGTAATTAGAATGATAAAATTTTTGAACAAATTTAATATTTTGTCCGAAAACTGGTACGTTTATTAAAGTCACTCTGACGGAAATACACCTGATTTGTTTGAGTATATGAAGTACTCGAGTGCGCCTTGAATGTTATTTAAGTAAATGTCATTACCAAGATTTGATAAGTGTGCACCATCATATATGTATAGATTCTTCTCAGTAGCACGTATATTTTGGTGCCTAATAACAGAGCCGCCGAAGCTCAATAACAAATTTTTAACCAAATGATTCACCCGCTTTCGGGCCTTTTCTGCGCTTTTCCCATTGTTAGCATTATGCCAATATCTTCTCATAAGGATATCGCACCAAATAAGTTTGATTCCAGGCGCCGAAGCTCGGAGGCGGAGAATGTCACATTCAATGTCGGAAAAAATTTCCAATCCTGGTTTTGTGCACAGATCATTTGATCCAAGTTGGATAATGATAATTCCTGGAGGAGAATTTTACTTATAAGGTTATCAACCGTTGATCGGAAATCACACCACCTCATGCCTCTTTTGCCGTGCCAGTTTATATAATAACCTGATAACCCGAGGTTAGGTCCCCCTAACCGATTGATTGCTCGCTTGCTGGCCCAGTGTACAATAGATGAGCCTACAATCCAAATGTTCTTACAACCTAGGAAATAATAAGAAAAAGAAAGAAAACGAATTAATAAAACCAGGTAATTAAATGATCAATTTATTTATATTGGTTATATGGGTACTGGACTAAGGCGTATATATCTCAGGTAAGAATCGGATTTCCAACGACCCCAACGTTTTATCGTATCGTCACTTACGCCTAACCTTCTAGCCTCTGTTGCGCCTCCAATTCGAAATGAATGGGACCGAAAATGCTCCTTCACTTCGCAGAATGATAAAGCTTTTTGTAATAATCCAGAAAATTGGTAGCGGGTCAGATAAGAACCATTAAATGTGTATAAATGTTTGGTGCATCACTTGGAGTTTTAAATGCAAGATATTTCTTTAACAAAATGATTGGGCATATTGATTCGTCATTCTGTCGACATATTGTCATGGTCACCCCTTTTGCTTGTTGATCTGATTTTGAATTGCGAATGTAGATCGAAAGTTCGTCGGTTCCTTTTGTTTCAGATTTTGAAAAAGAAATGTCCGTAATTTGGATGACATGACTTCCGTTTTGGTGTTTACTGTCGGAAGTAATTTCGCCTACTCGTAGCATAGCGAAAAAATAGAGGCTGAAGGCCGAGGAGAACATAGCAGATTCATACGTAGAAGTACAAATAGAGGGGAGTGCATGAATTAATCTTTTAAGAAGGTTTAAAGAAATAGGAAGGCGAATATCTTTTGTAGGGCCTCTTCGACGTTTAATACCCTCAAGCATTTTGCATACCAGGAACGATTTGGTATTGTCTGTTAGGGAATGGAATTTGTGGTGATTACTGAGTCCTGATAAGTAGGTCGAAATAGAGCTAGATGATAAATTTGACGACGATAGGTGCGCAATGAAATATAGTATGTCATAAAGTGGGGCGGGCCAAATGGGTGGTAGGTTGTAAATATTACGAAAACTGTTAAACGATTCGTATGCTGTCTTGTAAGTTTTCCAGGTTTTCTCTGCAATTGAGTTACAAAGCAGCGAGTTTATCTCTGTTGTTAAACTGTCCAAAGATGGGCTGGGATCTCTGTTCTCTGGGGCTCCGCCACTGGACAGAGGCTTCTGAAAGCTGAAAATCACCACGAGACAATGAATCAGCTATTTGATTAAACTTTCCAGGGATATGTTAGCCCTTAATTAATATATTGTACTGCAATGTTAACAAGACAAGTCGTCTTAAAACGGACATAACTCTCTCGGACTTGGATGATTTTTTGTTGATAATTTGAACGACTGACATGTTATCTATGTTAAAAATTATTTTCTTATTTCTTAGGTCTGAACCCCAAATGTACAATGCAACAAAAACTGGGAAAATTTCAAGAAACGTAATATCCTTTAGGATTCCACTTTCGGCCCATTCGTTCGGCCAAATGTCATGGACGTACCGTCCCTGAAAGTAAATACCTAACCCTAAGTGTTTGCCCCCGGCACTATCCGTGTACAGTTGAATAGCGTCATTTGACGTCCACTGACTGTCCAACATGACGGAAACCCCGTTGTACTGGGACAAAAATGTCACCCATACGTGAAAGTCCTCACGCATAGCGCGAGACACTCGTATCATGTGATGAGGTTTCTTGACGTTGCATGTAGCGTCTATGAGCCTTCTACAAAATGCTCTACCCGGGACAACCGCCTGACATGCGAAATTCAGCATTCCAATTAAAGACTGTAGTTGGCGTAATGTAACTTTTTTATATTGAATGAATAACTCTAGAGTTTCCCTTAAATCTATTAGTTTGTCACCGGGTAAGCGCAACTCCATTTTTAATGTATCAAATTCTATTCCAAGAAAGGTAAGAATTTCTACGGGTTCTACTGTTTTGTCTTCTGCTAAGGGGACCCCCCNCCCCCACGATTTGCAAATTTTTCTGAAAGCTTCAAGCGTGTCGGCGCATTGAGACGATTGTGAATCAGACCCTATCAAAAAATCATCAAGATAATGCAAGATATTTTCATTCCCGCTCTCTTTCTCTAAACACCAATGAAGGGCAGTCGAAAATTTTTCGAAGAGGGAACAACTTATGGAAGCTCCAAAAGGGAGACATTTATCGAAATAGTACTTTCCTTGGAAGGTGAAGCCTAGTTGATCAAAATCTGAGGGGGATATTCTCAATAATCGAAAGGCACGTTTGATGTCGGCTTTTGCCAGCTTCCCCCCAATGCCAATACGTTTAACCATCTCTACGGCATCGTCAATGCTCGAGTAACGAACTGAGCAAAACTTGCTATCAATGAATTCATTTACAGAATTATTTGCAGGGTATGATAAATTATGGATGAGTCGAAATTCTCCGTTCTTTTGGGGAGCCAAAAATATAGGCGAAATTCTTAATGTGGGGAAAGGGGGGTAATCAAATGGACCGGCTACCCTGCCTAATTCGATTTCTTTGTTGATTTTTTCCGAGTACAATTTCGGGATTTTCAGACACACTTTTAGAGTTTCTAGATCGCACTGGCATTCTAGGCCCTTCATACTGTAACTTGAAACCATATGTAATACCGTTTATCAATTCGTTTTTTACATTTTCTAAAGGGTAGTTACTTAATGATGTTTTAACCTGTTCAGTGCAAATTGGCGATGCCCCCAACGAATAAAGTTGTACAGAATTATTTGCCCCGGCAGAATTTAAGGGGATGATCTCCGAAACACATGGAGCATTTGTGAGCGAATTTACATTGTCGTCCGAACTGACATTGCGCCTTGTTAAAGCGCCAACATGTACGAAAGGGCCGCTGGTTTGTGCTATTGCCTTGAGCACTGGAAAAGTACTGTTGGTTAGGAGTCACCATAATATTTTGGGCACTAGACGAGGTTCTACTCCCGTATTGCTTCACGGGATTATGTGTGTTTTGTGCATTATTGAAGTAATCGAATGAAGGCTGAGTAGAAACATAAATAACCCAAAGTTCCATGTCTACAATGCCCCATGAGGATTCGGGGGAACGGGCTTTGCGTAGCCGATATTGTTCATCGAACTTTGCCCATCCAGTTCCTGACCCCCTTGACGCGGCCAGTCTAACCATGGACCTCCTGACCTTTTTGTGGCCATTTTTCTAGCATAACTGACACAAAAATGATAAATGCAGAAGTCCATGTATGAATATTCGAGATCACTTTTGGTTTTTGTTGAACTACAATTAACTGGCCCCCTTTTATGACCAAGTCCCCGCCTAATTGGGTATCCAAAGCCAGGTCCTGTGCTGACTTGAGGAGGATACCAAGGTCTATGTATTGTCCTGCCCAAATTTTCTCTTTTATCTTCACAGGGATATGGGCGCTTACAGGGTCACACACACTAGCAACGTAAGTAGGATCTTGGCCCCTTGTACGTTACCCAAACCTACCAATCCCTGGGAGTTTCCCGATACAAATGTATTATCTACCTCACTTAACATACCGAGTGCCGGCGATGTCCAACTAAAGGCCTGGTTCTGTGGCGGGACTCCAGGTTGACCACATGCTGCAAGCCTATAATCTGGCTGCTGACCGCGTCCGCTGCTAGAGGTGGAAGAAATTTTGAGGCTACCGCAGGTATCAGTTCTCTCTTGAGCTTCTGGTTCACGTGGCTGAGGTTGGATCTGCTGTGCTGTGGGCGATGTAAGTGGGGTGGTTTCTGGGCCATGTGCTCCGAAATGAACTTCAACTAACTGCTCAGACTGGAAATTGTTCGGATGGGTTGAATGTACAGGTCTGAGGACGTTTGTATCTCCCTCCATATCGTGAGAACCTGATGTGCTAGGTCTCGCGTCTACATCGTGGCTTTGTGAAACTGATGGCTCATGAGGCACATTTTTCGCCAGCCTTTGGGTCTGATTTGAACAACCAGATTTTGTTTTTTGTCTCTTGCTGGCACTTTCTGATGTTGCCTGTGATTTTGAAGACTGTTTTCTAGTCCGCTTTGGTGGTTTCATCTCTGGATGGCGATGGATTTTTTCTATTTTGTAAAGAAAGCAAACAGCCTGTTACAAAGTTGCAGGTGTAAAGTGACGTCACAACAGGTAGTATGGAAAAAACCGGTTACGGTCCGACGGGGATTAATTCCGGAAAAATTGGTATAAATAAACTCAATTAATTAAATCAGTTTATCCTTGAACGATAAACTTTATTAGTTTTGCATGTTTCATTTAAATGCTAATCAGTTTTTAACAATGAAAATATTGAACAGTAATTTGTAGTCATTTTTGTGCAGGTGGCAGCCTCTACAACATAATTTTGTACGGTATGCAAGTTTTACTTTAATGTCATACCAGTTACAACCTGTACAAAAAGGAACAGGCTGTAACTTATATGAAATTGCAAATTGTTCACAACATATATAACACGCCATTTTTTCTACCTATATTCATTTATAAAATGACTTAGGGCAATAAGGGAGGATGAGATATGCTTCAAACCCCAAACGTGTAAAATCTTGTGTTTTATTAAATAGTTTTGTAAAATACATAGGTTGCCAAATTGCCCATTTAATGCAAAACTTTTTTGTACAATATTGTACACAACAAATACAATACAAGCAAAAAGTAGAAACAATCCGGAAAAGTATTTTTGAAATTTTGGGCCAATATGTTTTCGGAACTATGGAAAAGAAGGACCAATACAGAAAAGTAGGGGACATTTCACTTCCGCTTGAGAGGCTATTTAGAATGGGTGTTTTCATTTTTATTCCAGTATTGTGTCCTCGAAGAATCGTATTGGGTTTCGAATAGCCGCATTGGTCCTCGGCATTGCCTCAGACCAATACAGCTATCCTCATCCAATACGACTCTCCTCTTGGACATAATGCACGCTCAATATGAAAACGCATTAGTACAAATGACCAGGGACTATACATTACAGGGATAAGACACTTCTAGTTACGTCTATGTAAATTGTCATATTGAACTCGGACGGTCCTGAATTAATTCGTATCCGTGTCCGGACCGGTAGTTATTGGCGCCATCAAGATTTCAAATTACGATTTCGGTGATTTTTGGAATATAAAAACAGAGTAAAGTAAACCATAGCCAAAACATAGCACTTAAATTAAGAGTGGCAAGTAATTCGATTTTGAGCGTGTAAATAGCCATATACGGGTATAAAAGTTTCAAAGTTGAGGTGTTCTTCATATCAGGATCGATGTACCCGTTCTACATGCATTGCTTGTACCTTTCATCACTTAATTTTGCCTGGTCTTAAAGCATTAATTTAACATATTTTCTAAAAATCAATGACCGTACTGTGTACCTGTGCCTTTTTTATGGGATTGTTAATATTTTAGGCATCTTTCTCAGGGCTTGAAGTTTGTGTTTATTTCAAATGTGTTGACAACATTCATGCCATATGCATCACCCGTGCATTACATCACTCATTTTTAATTGGTCATATAGCATCTATTTAACATTTTTTCTTTAATTTAATGTCCCTACTGTGTACCTGTTGCCTTTTTGGAATAAGATTTGTAATTTTATAGGCAATTTTCAGGGCTTGAAGTAAGTGTTTATTTCGAGTGTGTTGACATACGTTCGTGCCACACGCATCATCCGTACCTTGCATCACCATTTTTTGTTGGTCCTATAGCATCCATTTAACATTTTTTGTTAAATTCAATGTTCTTACTGCGTACCTGTTGCATTTTAGTATGATTAGTAGCAATTTTTATGCATTTGTTCAGCGTTCAAAGACCGATGGCAATATTTTCACTTCGTCTGTTACGGAAGTTTTTAAAGACAAAAATGGCTTGTGTTTTGATACAATATTTCTGAGTTTTCATTTCTTTTTCATTTGTTTAATTTAAAAAATGACGTGTGAAAATGTAAAACAATTTAATCATGCTTTCGGTTTAATTCAACTTATTAAAATACGAAACTACGCGACTTTTAATTTACTACTAGCTCCGTACGTTTGTCCAGGTTAATTTAGTTTTTATCGAAGTGACATATCCCTGTAATGTATAGTCCCTAAAATGACGCACACTAGTAAAATCAATGATTTTGAGATTTGCTTTTAATCTGTCAATCAGCCAAGAATTGCTTTTGTTCAGAGTGCATTTTTAATTGATATATGTAAAGTTTCACGCAGCAAAAGCAATGTCATTTTCATTTCTGTTTGTATTTCTAGAAATTGTATTTCCTCGTGGCATTTGTCTAAATTCCTTGTAAAAATAGAACTAAGATCATCAATTATGCATGCTTTAAACAGTAATTAACTCGGGACTCTTTTGTCTTGTGTATTGATTTGTTTCTAAAAATGTGGTGCCATATATCTGCCTCAAGGACAGAATCTTTACATCTAGAATTGGTTATTTCGAATCTATATTGTGTTTCACTTGATTGTTAAAAAATGAATTGCACAGTTAAAAAAATAGGAAATTTCAATTTTGTTTTTGTTTTTTACAACATTTGACAATGACTCTGCTTCTGAAATCCAAGATATCAAGTGCATCTAGTAAACAACTATTGATTTATTAAGTTGTGAATTATTTTTTTGTTAATTTTTGAAACTAAGTGCGGTTTTTCAGAACAATTGTGTATTTATAAATAATCAGTCATTATATCATTAGCTACCAAATAATAAAAAACTAATCATCTCATCAAAACCCAAATGTACGGCGCAAAATATAAACAATAAAAGGATATGGAGTAAATGCACATGAGACAAAATCCCAACAAATACATGGTAGAACCAAGCAATTGAACAACGCTTTTGTGTTTTTCATTAATCTTGAAGTCACCATGTGGCCCTAAACATAGCTAACACGTAAGAAATCAGAGAATCGAAACAATACAAAACCCAATCAATGCCAGTGCAAAACAAGAATATCGCGCTAGATTTAAGTGTAATATATTATTGGAGTAACTTGTGAGTAAATCCAGGCTTAAGGATGTAGTAAGGTGAGGATTTTGAAACTCCTAAATGTCATTCGGATTTCTCGGATTTTACCCATTATTACTATGTAATATATTTTGCCCCATTACACCCAATTTTTTAGCCATCATAGTCTTGAGTAGCTCAGTTAGGGTCAGTAAGCAAACTTTCACTAGATTGTAGATTTTCCTTACATGTGAAAGAAATCAGTAATGTTTCCATGCTATACTAAGGTAAAAGTCCAAGAGCGCTTTTCCCGCCGATTTTAAAAAATGTGAAATATCTTGGAAACAAGGTCCATAACCTGTCAATATTTTTCGCTGATCAGCCCAGTAGTCAGTACTTCGGTGGTGACCCGAAAGCCGATTATTTGTGGAACCTTACAATATCTAAATTTTTGTAAATTTTGATGAAAACTGAGGAGTGTCTCCCTCATGCGGAGCTCTGTCCTTGGCTGTTTTTGGCTTTGCCTTTGGATCATGTTGGTTGTTTTTTCTCTATCGGTTTTTAAACATCTTTTAGATGACGGTCTTCCAAGCGATTAGATTTTATCTGCACTGAAGGGACATAATTTGTCGAAATGCGCATATGCAGAAAATAAATTCACAGTCACTTCGGTATTTAGTTATTTGTTACCACTGGGTGGATGCCACTGCTGATGGACTGTTAGTCCCCGAGGGTATTCACCAGCCCAGTAGTCAGTACTTTGGTGCTGACCCGAAAGCCGATTAGTTGTGGAACCTTACAATATCTAAATTTTTGTAAATTTTGATGAAAACTGAGGAGTGTCTCCCTCATGTGGAGCTCTGTCCTTGGCTGTTTTTGGCTTTGCCTTTGGATCATGTTGGTTGTTTTTTCTCTATCGATTTTTAAACATCTTTTAGATTACGGTCTTCCAAGCGTTTAGATTTTATCTGCACTGAAGAGACATAATTTGTCGAAATGCGCATATGCAGAAAATAAATTCACAGTCACTTCGGTATTTAGTTATTTATTCCTTTACCAAAGCTCTTACAATTTAGGGTATCAATTTAAAATCGTAGATTCAATTAATTTCACCTTACTACATCCTTAAGGCGAATTCTTATTGACGATATTTAGTGAAATCTTAATTTCGTAACAATCTATAAGATCACGATAACGTTGAGTCGAAGACTTTTCGGGATGACAATAATAAAGGATTCATAAACAAAAACAAATTCTTGATAAATAACTAAATACCGAAGTTACTTTGAATTTACTTTCTGCATATGCGCATTATTAAATTATAGATATCTTTAACATTCACATTAACACTAGTCAATCGTCATTATACTATTACATTACAACTGTTACCTTTAAAACTCAGCAGTCAATCATTAACTCGTAAGTCAAAGGCTGAGACTTGTTAATATGACAAGAAAAAATCACTTGAGGTTACAAGCCTATTAACAACTCTAAAAGATGATCTTCGTGCTTCCGATAAAATATAGTGCGCATGTTTCTTTCAAAATCGTATACATTGTGTATTTAAGTTATATTTCTTCATTTTGTTGAGTTGAATACGGTGTTTTTATATTAAATTGAAAACAATATGCATGTTTATTAAATTAATCGTTTTTTTATATTGCGTCTCGGATCAACGAGCCTGCCGCGCAGTAATTTGTCAAAAGAGCAGAGAGACTGAGTTAGCTCCCTTTGGCCATAAAATCTAAAATAGACGATTGCCATAAACGCATTTACATACTGTCATTTTTCGGATCAACGAACCTGCCTCGCAGTAATTTGTCAAAGATGAAAATAACATTTGTTTACCTGTGATATGTGTATTGCACATATTTATAGCAATGAAATCGACATACGTACGAAATCACACAATCCGATTATTTTCACGTATTACGGAATAACTTAATACATGCAGACGTATGCAGCAGTTCTTTGGATGACTACATTGTTTTGCCACGTGTAGATTTTCAGGGCTTTCGAGTTTCAGCTCCATCGGAGCTTTGATTTTAAATAATATTATCATCTTTAAAAACACAACAGTAAATCATTTTGATACTATTGTTACCTTTAAAACACAACAGTCAAGCATTTTATTACTTTTGTTACCATTAAAACACAACAGTCAAGCATTATAATACTACTGTCACGCTTCAACACCTTCCTTGATACCCACCTAACACTACATGCAACTGTAAATGTTTACAAATACAGCAAAACAAATACCACGCAGAACTCGACTTTCTTATTTCAGTAGCAGCAAAACCGCTGAAACACAACACAGAACTCATCCGGCTATTTTAAGGGGGTCACAATGGGGAGTAACTTTTCCGAAATCCCGCCAATTTCCAGTAAAATATTTTAAAAAGACCTTCCGGTCCAAAACCTAGGAAAACCAGGTTGATTGACCGGTAATCCTGGTTTACCTACAAACAACCCCCATTACATACCGGTAATGGAAGCTTCCAAAATTAAATTTATATTAACCTCCGCTTCCCATGAGTTTTTATTGCTAAACCTACTTTGCCGGTCGGTAAAGTAGGTTTTAAAGCGCTGAATTAACTAAAAGTAGAGAAACCAGGTTTATCTGTAGGTAATCCTTGTTTACCGACCAAAACCTCAATTACCGGATAGCTTATATGATTGGCTAGAGAATTTTGGATGTAACCAATAAAGAGTTAATATTGAAATCATTATTTGATTATTTTAATTATTATTTTATTCCATCTTGTCTATTTATTTATAAAAAGAGTATTTTTGAGATTTAAATCTGGAAAAAAGTAAATAGGAAATATTTTTCTGTATTATCTAAAAAAATTTATAATGATAAAGAATACAATTTTGCTGATCATTTAAAAATTAAATATCTGTTCATTTAATTTATTTTTATTGATACAACTTTAATATTCAAAATTCATTCGATCAACTGTTTCTGATTCTTTCTGAATGATACAGACTTATATTTCTACTATTTAAAAGTTAATTGGGGGCAATAAAACAGCTGATTCGAAAGGACATTTCCTGTTTACAAGTCCATAGAATTCTAAATAACCTGTGAGACACATATCCTAATAAATAGAAGTATATTTAATATATTTAATACATTCTAATAATTGATATTCATATGAATTATAAAAAATAAACCTGATCATTTGATATTACGATTTTTTTTAATTAAAAATCAGTTTTAATTATTTATATAAATAAACAATGAAATGACATAGAATGAATGCATGAAAGCGCATTTTTATATTAAGGAATGTTTCCCAAATGAAAAAAAATATGACTTACTTGTTATAATGAAAATCCGTTTAAATATTAAAAATGTATTTCCCAATATTAAATATTATTACTTAATATCCATTTTTTTCAATAATATTTTTGGGTGTGTTCACGATTCTCCAACATTTGATAATAAGGGACAATTAAGGTTGAGGATTAAGGGGCCTACAACGGGTGTGATAATTGACTATACACCTGTAATTTACCTGTTGGTTTCTTAAAAAAAATTGCAAATAAAATTGGAAAAATGAAACTTCTTGAAATAAAAGGAAACAAATAAGAAAATAAAATTCATTTTTATTATTTATTTATTTATTTATTTCTGATTTTTTTATATAAATATTTAAGATTTACACGTAAAACAAAGTAAACTAAAAGTTTTTATGATATAGATTTTTGAAATTCTAAATAAGAAAGTAATACAGTTATTTTTCGTAGATCAAGTTCTCAAAGAAAATATCAAAGATATATGATGAAAATAAATGTTACATGTATTCAGGAACGCTTTTCAAAAATCTAAATCATAAAATCGGCGCTAATTAGAATAATTGCAATGAACAAACGCAGATATTAAATTTGGTTGTGACTTTTGAAATGAGCTCGACCACGCTCATTTTTATATACAAAGTAAGCTTGTAATGTTCCAAGCTAACATAATAAAATGAACATCGTTCACAACTACTTTATAAGACTGCGTTATTTGGAGAAAACTACATTTTCAAGTTCGAAACCACAATGGCAAATGCTATGCTTGCAGTAAACTTTGTACTAAATAAATTCGGCAGAGTAAGGTTAGAACTGAAAGGCTACCAATACATGGTTAAAATGACCGGAGGTGATAGGCGATACTGGAAATGTATTGTTCCACTGTGTACATCAAAACTAAATACCCATTTTTGACAATTACCAAACTTGGAAACAACCATTCACATGCACCTAACACAACAAGAGTAAAAGCAGAGGCAGTCCTGAACACAATCAAACAGCGCAGCATCAAAGAGACAACACCAATACCAACCATTTACGAAGAAGAAAGAGCAAAATTGCGTTCTGCAGAATACATAGAAACCAACCCAGACCACGACGACGTAATAGCAGAACTACCAACATTCTTAAATCACGTATGACTATTAACAGGGCAAGAAACAAAGAAATGCCAAAACTACCATCTACCCGTGCAGACATCAAACTAGTCGACAAATGGACACAAACTTTTGCTAATGAAATATTTCTCATAGCAAACGATGGAAACGCAGAGAAAATACTCATAATTGCAACTATATCAAACCTCAACAACCTGGTAGACGCTGACATCATTTATGGAGATGGTACATTCTACACTTCACCAAACCAGTTCAAACAATTTTACACACTGCATCCATCAGTAGATGACGTAATGTAACCACCTGCCTTCTCTCTTCTTCCCGAGAAAAGCGAGCAGATTTACACCAGACTCTTCACCCTTTCCGAACGTAAATCTCAAAAGCTGCTGCTTCTTCCATTACACCAAGTGCATATGGAGAAAAACCCAGAAACTTGGACAAATCACAGCCTACAAGGACCAGGACGATATCAGACTTTTAATCAGACGAGCAGATTACAGAAATCAAAGTCCAGATGCAAGACAAAAGAAAGAACGCCAGAAGACGAAAGACCAAAGACACTGCATGCCCACAAAACACACGAACAGTACATATACAACACAAAAAACTAAAGCACTAACAGTGTGAATTATCAAAAAAAAGGAGTGACATTAGGTACTCCGGAAGGGTAAGCATGTCCTGCTCTCTGCTCTGTATACAGCACCCGCCACACCATCAGTGGGTCAATCCAGGGTAAAGTCAGAATCGGTAATATCAAATCCAGGAAGACGTGAATCTAGCTGAAAATGTCAGTTTTCATTTGTGACACCGACATTTCATATCTATCTATGATGTCGTGGTGACGGCCATTTAATTTCTGGAGGGATGAATAATAGTTTAGTTTTACGGAAAAATAAAAAAAAACAAAACAAAACAAAACAAAATACTTTTCGGCAAAAATAAACGTACCACGAAATGGCTACCCATTCAGATGAATAGGAATACAAATTCTGTTTGCAAGGCTTATCAAAATTGTTAAAAGTTTCTTTTGATATCTTTGCCTTAAATTGTGCGACCTTATTTTGTATAATTAGAATCATTTATCTCTTTTCATGAAAGTATTCAAATGCATAATGAATCATCATAATTTCATTTAGTGGCTTTATCCTTACGTTCCATGGTCCGAATACCAAGGGGTGATGCTGCGGTACTGCGCTGTAGGATTCAACCAGGAAACGTAAACGTGCAATGGATGCGATCAAACACAAGTAAATCAAATCAAACGACGATATATACAAAGGGGTGGAAGGTACCGGATTCTTTACCAATAAATAAGAGAGTACAGCTATTAAGTTCAGAGACCATCCTAAACTATGATCTACAGATCTCTAACACAACAATGGATGATACAGGCGTATACCACTGTAGAACCACTAGTTACGATGACAGACTACTTGTGCAGCACACGGTAGAGTTATATGTCGAAGGTAAATTTTTTCCTGGAAACTTGAATGTCTTAATTGAATGATTAAAGTGTTTTTATGCCACCAGATCGAGGATCGGGGGGCATATTGTTTTTGTCCTGTCTGTCTGTCTGTCTGTTTGTCTGCGCGTCCGAAACTTTAACCTTGGCTATAACTTTTGAACTATATAAGGTAGACTTTTGATACCTGGCATGTGTATTGGTCTAGTCAAGAGAAACATAACTATGCAAAAAAATTTAGGTCAGGTCAAAGGTCAAGGTCACAGAGGTCAAAAAGGGGTGAATTTGGCTGTTTTCACATATTTGACTGTAGAATCCTTATTATTTATCGTATTGAGACAGGGTTTGTTTTATGTTATTGCTAATAAAATTGCGCAACTGGAATATGTCAACGGATTTGAGGTAGCATTTACCGTTTTTGAGAAACAAGAGGCCCAAAGGGGGACAAATGGAAAAAAAATTAATTTTTCAATTTTTTGGCACATCTTGATGCAGTATTTTTCTGTAAGTTTCTTAAAGCATGTTGAAACAGATATTTTTAACAATTAAAACCATTTCAATAAACAAGAGGCCCAGAGGGGCTTCATCTGTTTTAGAATAAAGGGGTGAAATTGGGTGTGTTTATGGTAATAAACAACTTTTGAACTATGTAAAATAGACTTTTAATACTTGGCAAGTACATAGGTCTTGTCAAGAGGAACATAAATATGCAAAAAAAAGGGTCAAAGGTCAAGGTCATAGGGGTCAAAAGGGGGTAAAATTGGATATTTTCATATATTTTTCTGTAGAATCTGGGGACATATGTAGTGTTTCACAAACACATCTTGTTTTAATTATAAGTGTTTTTTTAGGTTACTGCTTGAAACACATTTATAGCATAACAAATTTACCATTTATGATGCAAATCTCTTATTGTTTTTGTATTTTAAAACAACTGGGTTGGTGCCATTGCCTGTTGAAACATGTTCCGAAGGTATTCACCAGCTTATTTGAAAATTTTACCTTCCGTTTTACAGAATTTTACTGTTTTATCAAAATTCTAAAAGCTTAAAGTACTCGTGCAGGCTTATTTCCGCGTAATGCACTCTTGCTTCTAGATTTGACCTTCTATATCGACATTATTGGTAATGAGTACTTCTTACAGGCTTTTTGGGATTAATGCTTTTAATATTATGTTATTCTAGATAATGTTTCTGATCAAAGGTTACTCCAGGATACACGTGAACGGCATATAAAACTTTAAGGAATATTATGCAAACTGTGTTTCTTCACCATATTTGAATTATCTGATGCAGTAAAAATTTTTAAAATACCATGAATTTGAAGAAAAAATTTGTTGAAAGCTTTAATTTTTGTTAACTCAAAAACCGGCAAACTTTCACTCAGGCTGTTTACAAACAAGTGGCCCCGTCCACATATCATTTTCTGTTTTTTAGAGCTTTAACAGATACAATTATTATAACTTGTTAAAAATTGTTTCGGATCTTTCAACGAGACAACACCAATTTTGATTTTATTTTGCAGATGCTACAATTACGCCGACCATGCCATTGCACGAGACAAACCATACCAAAGTAACACAAATAAGTATCACGACACAGGAGACAGACACTGGTTTGTAATGGTGATATAATTGGGCAATAAATAAAGGTCCTAATGACTGAAAACGTAGTAATCCGATTATTTGCGGATTCGTGGCTCTATAGGTCCTTTTAAACTTTGATAGATTTATTTCTAACAACAAAGTTAGAAGCATTCTGACATGAATTGGAGACGAAAATTCCGAAGATGCTGTGAAATATTGTCGCTAGACTTATCACATGGCATAGCGTATAATATTAAAGAAGCTATAACGTTAAAAAATGACGATTCTGCCTGAAACAGGCACAAATTCATATTGTACTATGCTCTATGACATTCGAAGAGGTTTTTACGGTACCTCGAAATGGGAAATGTCAGACGGACAAACAAGCATATTAACACCAATTTACCCCGTTATCTCGATAAGAATAAGATGCTCATTTGACGAGAATTGAACATCAAAGGCCTTTCCAGTTGGTTTGACGGTTAGAACCCCCTTTAAAAAAAACAAAAACAAAAAACAAAAAACTTTGTAATTTCGAGCAGAATTTAGGAAAATATTGACAAAATTAGACAAAAAGTAGTCTAGGACCCAACTTTTTTCAATGGCTGGATCCGGAAGTTAATTCTAATAAGGTAAGAGTCCTGCAGAACAAGTTCGTAAAAGGTGAAGATGTGAGTGGCGATGTATAAAAACAGGTGGCATTGTTCGAAAAGAAAAATGTGTAACTCTAAAGTTGCATGTTTTAATACCCGTCTCACTTATATGGCGAGGTATTATGGGATACCCAAGTCATTTGTTCGTCTATCTGTCTGGACCTGTTTATGCGTCCGTCTGTCTTGAAGTGTTCATCCGTCCGTCTGTCCATCTCTGCCCGAAGGTTTCCGACTGATAACTTGTGAATAAAATAACATACGGTCTTCAAAAACTGGTTTGTAATTTGTTTACCACAAAACACATTCCAAGTCTGGTTTCAAGTTCTAAGGTCTAAGGTGCTCTGGGAGTGGTATGAAACTTGAAACTTTGATAGTTTGTGAGAATGGATGGATATTATGTCATGCATCATTACTGTTTTTATAAATGTAACAAGACATTACACAAAAATTGTATAAAGTGGTCAAAAATTATGTAATTGGGAGCAAAACATTACCGCAACGTCTTTTAGGTAATCATATGTGATTAAAAAGCATTTTGTTCATCTTTTTGTTTCCCAAAGTCGATCCTATTAATGATTACATGTACCATGACAACTAATAATTGTAATGGTAACTTTCATAATGTTTAATTCGATCTCGATTCGGAAATTTAAACCAGGAAAAAGTAGTTACTTCCCATATGATTGTTGCCTGAGTGGTAGTTTCTTCAAGTTTGATTCCCAGTCCGCTTATGTCAAGTGTTTTCGGTCCATATTGATTGTTGAAAATGGCAAAAGGATTTTGCTTGAGATCATTTTGGATGAAAATGAAGGGTATCCTGGGCGTCACGCAGTCCACCCGTACAGAAAATTGGTATATTTGGCTTTTCATTTAGATCCTATATATTGGCTTATTGTTCTATGTTAGCTTTATCTAAATTTTAGAAATTTTTGTTTAAAACTAAGGAGTACCTCCCTCTTGCATAGCTTCTTATTATTTAATGCCCTTTGATCATCCCTTTTTTTAATTGGCTTATTTGTATAATTGTATGAGCTAATTGGTGTAATTAAACAAATTATTAATTCAATTAATAAATTCATTTTGCATAAACAAACAGAGTCATTACAACTTGTTGATTTTAATCACCAATTTAATATAGGGCCGGAACCACTTTAAAATTGGGGCCGGATTTAATTGAGGTTGGAACTACTTGTGACGGAACGACTGACGAAGGAACTACTTGGCGATGGAACGATTGGAAAGCCTTTGGATTAACTTGTTAATAAAATATACGCTTGGTACATATTGTTTGAAGACAAATATTCAAAGCGTTTAACCACTAGCACAGTTAGACAAGAATTCCATATTTGATATGACTATATAATCACTAATATAATACCTTTAAAGTACAAGTAGAATTCCGTTGAAATAAATCAAAGCAAATCAACTTTTTCTGATTATGAAAACAAGACACTGCAACACATTTCAGCAATTTAAGCAACGAGCATTTTTCGCGATTTTGTAACTCATTGATACTGTCAGTTCTTTCAAATGAGATATATTTTCAGGGGAGGTAATAAAATGTTTTTGGAAGTTGTATAGTTCCAGACGTCGATTTTAACGTTTAACAATAATTACATCCGGTAAAGTTGAACCATTATTGAATGTCAGAAGGTAAAATGTCGCGGTAACGTAGAGACAAAATCAAGATTATCGCGGTAATCGGATAATATCGCAGTAACGAGTTGTAAATTATAAAAAAGCACAGTAATGTGCCGTCTATAAAATGGCCTGTGGAAAGGTAAATACATTCGAATAAATCAATACGGGACTTTCGAGAAAAGAACAGACAGAACTGAGTGTCTCAAATACAAGTAAATGACTGGATTTTTAATTTATTGAATAAATATACCTCTTAAGCAAAAAACTATTTATAAATTTAAGTTTGTACTTATAACGTTTTTACTAGATTTTGACAAAAAAAATTAACCTGGAGCGCTATTAAAATAGATTTATTATAATTAATAAGGTATCGATGCCTACTGGATGTATTGATGTATTGATTTTTTGGGTAATAAAAGAACCTTTCTCTGTGACGAACCAGTCAAAGTCTATATAACATCCACAACTTCGTTGCATGGGTTATAATTACTATAGCATCAGTATCTTACCGCAATAGCCAGACGAGTTTAAGATAAGTAATTTTTCTAGTTTTACATACATATAAGTTTCAACGGTTAAAATGTTCATAAAAATGTTGTTTTAGGTTTCACCTCGAGTTCAATTAACTTAGTAATTGGTACTGTCAGGGGATGTCTTGTAATTGTAACAATCGTCATCCTAGTCAGAAAGATAACTGCAAGAAGAGATACTCCATTTACAGGTGTTATAAGAGATGGCACAAATGCATCACAGTCTGTTGATGGTCAAGAACAAGACACGGAACACATCTATGACACGCCCTCACTAGAAGCTTCCGATGGTGATGATAGGCCCCCTAGAAATGAAACCACAAACAACCCATACCAGCCGATGATGGACAATTGGAAAAATCACATTGCGTTATATGAGACCAGAGGAAATATTAATAGTTTTCCACAAACTGACAACGACATTCAGCATTTGTATGACGTATGTATGTGACGATACACAGACTTAAACTAACGCTGACTCATTGTCAACATTTTTTAAGTTATGAATAATGATGATGAACATTTTACCATTTGTTTTTGAAAATAATTTGATAGTTTTAAGTTAGGAAAATGTCAAAAAAGGAATCCCCATCGTGCAAATTATTACGTTCATATTCTTTTGTTCATTGGTGGTATCTGCGAGGAAGAGACAAAAATAGTCGAAATGGCCTACTGTCCAAAAAAGAAAAAAAAATACGGAAGTTACTGTAAATTTAATTTCATGATTCAGTTAAAATTTGTTAAAAGTGAATTTATAGAGATTATATTCATTTAAATATTACAACTTATTGCTGCCCGTGTTAGGAAACTGTTAGCCCCCAATGGTATTAATTACCAGCCAACTGGTCTAGTACTTGGTCCAGGATCGTAAATAGAATTATTCGGGTCAAGTGTTATACATTAAAGACATTCGAAGCCTAACAAATTTATTATAAGAAAAAAGTATCGAAATAGCCATGGTTGCTGTTTACTTTCCCAGACATCAAATTTTTATATTGTGTAATGTTTACAATTAAAATTCTACCTATTACGTAAGTTCGACAATATTAATTGTATTACATAACTTGTATTGCGCAATTAAATATGAAAAAGAAAGGAAATGGGGTAAATGTCAAGGAGACAACATCCCATATCCAGGTTAAAACGACAAAAAAGCAAAACATCTAGGGGTCACCATATGGTCTTCAACACAGTGAGG
>MJUU01014785.1:106332-116588 GCA_002080025.1 Modiolus philippinarum | reverse complement strand
ATCCCATTTGGCTTGCCATAACTTTAAAATGTATTTAACAATTAAAGGCTTCATGTCAGTATACGGTACACTTTTTGACTTGTTGTATGCTTCCATTCTTTGTGAATCCCGCTTTTTGCGTTTTTCATATTTAATCTTGTGAAGCACAATTTTGCATTATGTTCAAAATGTCCACATCTAAAACACTTACTTTTAACGGCAAAGCAGATATGATCGCTATAACTGGGTCTTCCGCATCGAGTACAGTTTGGTAATTTTTGTATTTTGAACATTCCTCTTTGGTAAACGGAATTCCATCTCTTAGTCGCCCGAAAATTCATCTTGTTCCATCTCTGATATTCAGGATACATGCTTAACAATTTAAGTACGGGAACCTGCAACGCAAACTGCAGACAGATGTAACGAAATCCACAGAATGCCCGGGTTTTCCACCAATTTTCGTATTGGAATTTCAACACGTGGGGAACTAGCCGTAGAAAAGTTTGTTGCGAAAGCAATACACAAATGATCCGTTGAAAATTATAATTGATCTAGTATAACATAAACAGTATAACAATCAACAAAGTATACACTTAACAAAAATATCGAATGTCCAATTTTAGGAATACAGGGTCCGTATTATGTATTCCGGGTTTCCGAACTAACGAAGCTAGCAAATTGTCCTGATTATATACTTAGCTATGCTTTTGTGCTTATGTCATTTGTAATGATTAGTCCGGAATTACTCTGCCACTTGTCACTTATGATACAGTCTTAATTAAATTAATTTACAATTAGTATTTCTTAAATTAACGGTTTTATCAAAATAAATAAAGACGATTTTTTGAATAAAATAAGGAAATATAGAAATATAAAAAATAATCCAGATTACAAAAAGAAGTTCGATTTTTTTTTGTGCTATGACAATTCCTTCCTGCTCCGGATAGACTCTGACCCAGAGTCTGTAAAAAGGCTGCTTACTGTCTCTTTTCCCTCTTTTTTGACTTTGCACTGTTGTTTTGCGAATGTGTCTCGAACCTTCTTTTCCAAATAAGTGAGTCTTTCTGTTCTTGCTTCATTTGTTTTTTATACTCACTGACTTTCATTTTGAATTCCGAAATTAGTTTGTCCTTGAACTGAATTTGACCACTTAGATAGTTGATGTCCATTTGTAGATTATTTATTTGTCTCATTTTTTTCTGCAGAAAATGTTCTTAACTGTCAAAATTCCAGTTTTAATTTATTCACTTCTTCGTCGTGTTTCCTTATCAAATCCCCGTGCGAACTACGCAATTTTCGGTTTTCCTCTTTAAGGTGTCGGAGTTCACGCTCAAAATTTTCTACTCGTGCATCAACAACACAAAAAGTTTGCCTATTTTAAAGTTAGCCTTTTCCCACTGTTTATTTTGCTTCTTAACTTCCTTGAGTTCAGTTCTTAATGTGTTGTCCATGGATTTCATAGTTTCATGGAAATCGTAATCACTGAGATGAGAGTATGGAAAAATTGTCATTACACTTTTTGACTTGTATGCTTCCATTCTTTGTGAATCCCGCTTTTTACGTTTTTCATATTTAACTTGTTACTTTGTTAATCTTGTGAAGCACAACTTTACATAATGTCCAAAATGTCCACATCTAAAACACTTACTTTTAACGGCAAAGCAGATATGATCGCTATAACTGGGTCTTCCGCGTCGAGTACAGTTTGGTATTTTTGTATTCTGAACATTCCTCTCTGGTAAACGGAATTCTATCTCTTAGTCTCTAGAAAATTCATCTTGTTCAATCTCTGATATTCAGGATACATGCTTAACAATTTAAGTACGGGAACCTACAACGCAAACTGCAGACAGATGTAACGAAATCCACAGAATGCCCGGGTTCTCCACCAATTTTCGTATTGGAATTTCAACACTTGGGGAACTAGAAAGTCTGTTGTGAAAGCAATACACAAATGATCTAGTATAACATAAACAGTGTAACAATAAAGAAATTATAAAGTTCACAAAAATATCGAATTTTTTTTTTACACTATGACACTACGACAATATCATTGCAAATTAATAAATCAACACTTGCTATCGTGATTTTTATTTATTGATTTTTCCGCGTTAATATTCTAAATGACATTAGATACCATTCTTTAATATATTGGCATATATCTTGGCATATAAATAAACATGCATTATTTTCTACATTAACACTTTAGGAAAGTTATTATACTGTTTTTGTCGGGATAAAAGACAAAGAAACCAGTTCGTTTGTTAAGAATGTCCTTCCTATAGATCAAGAGAACCGCAATTGTTGAATTATATTGTGAGTTTTGTTTGGTTACCGTTACGAATATGAAACCAGGAAATTCTGGTAAATCATCAAACAAATGTTTTTTTTTTTTTTAGGAAAAAGAATACTGGCGTCAGACTAGCTTTTTGGAAAGCTAATACTTGTTTTCTCAATTAGTTCATGCAGGTAGCGGCACTTACATAGAGATCTACTGATTTTTGGCCGGGTTGCACGGAGTGCAAATCCGGGTTATAGTATGGTGAATGTCGGCCGGGCGCGGAAAATGAGATACTTATTTTGTGAAATCAACTCCTCCTACATTTTTCAACCTTCACAAATTTTTTTTTATATATATTGTAGATGTGCACCTCGTTTTTGGAATTATTTTGAAAATGTTTTCCTATTTTTACGGACTTTGGAACTTATTCATTTTTATCGACATTTTCAACAAAGGGTATCTATTCTGTGAAATCAACTCTTCCTACAGTTTTCATCACGTACCTTTGAAACTTCGCAGAATGTTTCTATATATTTTGAAGATGTGCACCTGACTTTATGGAATTATTTTCTATATTTTTTCATATTTATCCAGATCTTTTAACTTAGTCAGTTTTTATCAATATTTTTTACATATTGTATACACAGACCTTTTAGGGAACCTATAAAAAATACTTTACAGCTAGAAGCACCTAAATGCAACCCGGCCATTTGAGTTTTTTACCCATTTTCTTTTATAATCTTAAACTAATCGGTCTTTTTCGAATTTATTTAGAAATTCACCAACAAAACTGCACCCTTTTTCTTCAAACGATTGTATGATTATGCAAAGATCAGTTATATCTTCAACATTTATATTTATATCTTCAATATTTGTTCGGTTTAAGGACTTCCAATTGTTTTGGTTTGATCTGCACCCTGCTCCGGATAGACTCTGACTCAGAGACATGAGTTGTCGAAATGCGCTTCTGCAGAAAATAAATTAACAGTGACTTCGGTATTCTGTTATTTATAAGTACTTCATCTGTTATTGCAGTGACAATATTAATATGATTTTCTGGATCATAATCATTAGAAAAAATACTTTAACTTGAGAAAGAACCTTGTCTTCTATGATAATGAATTTGTTAGTCTGTGCAAACTGAACAATTCCATTTTCTTTATGTTTGATTACAGAATTTGTCTTATTTATCATTCTTTTATACCGCCAAACCACATAATAACTCGCACTTCCATTCACATTCCAGGGAAGTATTTAAATCGTTGAGTTAAAGGGGCTTGTCCAAGACAATAACAAACAAGATTTAATAACTGGTCTGTCATCTCAGTTTCATAGGAATGACCTAACATGTAAAGATGACCCTTTAATATTTCTGTGCGAATCGGTTTGCTTGAATATTGCCTTTTCATGTATAATTCTTCCTGTGGTGATCCAGCCTTTATGCAAGAAAACATAAGTTCATTAAGCTTTTGAACAAATGATGCATCTCTTAGTATTTGACTATCTTTTTGTGACTTAACAGTTCTCGCTACGATATAGCTGAAGTTGGCGTATAACATCTATTTTTTGTGTACCTGAAATAAATCCTAATAGTAATTCATTTTTGTCTTCAAAGTCAAATATTAAATGTGTATTCAGTAGTGGACCTAAATATCGTACATCATCCGCCAGATGCAGCAATTGATGTAATGTCAGTGTAATGAATCATTCATCATACAAATCGGGAAACCGTTTCACAAAGTCAAAAAGCATTTTCTCAGCTATGTTTATTTCTATCTTGCTAATTTCATGTTATACAACACTCCAACTGAGTGAACAAAACGGCAATATGGAGACATGTCTAGGGGGTTCCAATATCCCATATCCAGTAAGTCTGAACTAAAATATCCCTTTGAAAATTGAATATATCCCAATAATTATTGAAATATCCCATATTCCATGATCATAATATCCCATATTCATATAAGTTTTTTTCTTAAACATCCCCCGCCGTGCGCGGTCCCGGCTTATGAATAGGTCCGCAGCATCCTCTGAGCTTGGAGTACGAGTCTTCCTAACAGAGGACCCCGAGGGAACCCCGGGATATAGAAATAGGACCTTGTATCTCCGGCTTGCGGGGTATGACCCTCCTAAACGGGGCTGACCCCGAGGGAACCCCGGGATATAGAAATAGGACCTTGTATCTCCGGCTTGCGGGATATGACCCCTCCTAAACGGGGCTGACCCCGAGGGAACCCCGGGATATAGAAGTAGGACCCATTCCGTGGTTGTGCGGGATTAATAAATACACAACCCATCTTTCGGATGGGATGTAAACTCAGGTCCACGTGTTGGAAGAAATGCCACGCTTCCTGCACGTTAAAGAACTCTTGAAGCAAGCTCTTTTTTGAGTTGTCCGTAGGTGATCGGCTACAAGGCTAAATTCCCCGCCCTTTTCGATTTCACCCTACTTTTTCAGTGGCAGTCAGAATTTCACGTCCAATGGCCCTTTCCATACCCAAAGTGATTATTTATTAACAATCTTGTCTCGATATAGCTGAAATAATTGCTGAGTAGGCGTTAAACAATATTCAATTAATCAATCAATCTTAAACATCCCATATTCCATTATTAAAAGTAGAACATATCCCCTATCCTAATGTACTTTAAACAAGCCTCAATATTCCATTCAATACTGGAAGACCATAGAATAGCAAAAAAAATGAACGCAGTTCATTAGCTTTCCAGTATTTATAGGTCTTGGAAGACGCTTGATATTGTGATATTGAGTGTTGGTTTTATGCTCACAAATCTTTCATTAATTATGTCAACAGATTCCGAAATGCTGAATTCTTTTGATGAATAATCTGATGAAAAAGCCAGAGAGTGAGTAAAGTTTTTTGTACACCTAGTAAAACCCCATGCATACAGTCAATGCCAATACCGTTAATGAATTCAAAATTGTCCAACGGGGAGAACCAGCTTGGCTCTTTAATTTGTTCTCTATCAGTTTTAAACCTCTTAGAGTTTATGGTCTTCCAAACATTTAGATTTTATCTGCACTTTAGAGACATAAATTGTCGAAATGCGTATATGCAGAAAATAAATTCACAGTAACTTAGGTATTTAGTTATTTGTTACCACTGGGTCAAAGCCTCTGCTGGTGAACAATTAGTCCCCGAGGGTATTCACCAGCCCAGTAGTCAGTACTTCGATTTTGACCCGAAAGCCAATTTTATTTGGAACCTTGCAATATCTTAAATTATGTAAATTTATTGAAAACTAAGATATATCTCCCTCATCCAAAGCTCTGTCCTTAGCTGATTTTGGCTTTGTATTTAGATCATATTGGGTTACTTGTTCTCTATCAGTTTTAAACATCTTTGAGTTTATGGTCTTCCAAACGTTTAAATTTTATCTGCACTGAAGAGACATAAGTTATCGAAATGCACATATGCAATAGAATAGTCACAGTAACTTCGGTATTTAGTTATTTGTTACCACTGGATCGATGCCTCTGCTGGTTGATTGTTAGTCCCCGAGGGTATTCACCAACGTTGGTTCTGATCCGAAAGCCGATTCTATTTTGAACTTTGCAATATCTAAAATTATGTAAATTTATTGAAAACTAAGTAATATCTCCCTTATGCAAAGCTCTGTCCTTAGCTGATTTTGACTTTATATTTAAATCGTATTGGGTTATTTGTTCTCTCTCAGTTTTAAACATCTTTGATTATCTGCACTGAAGAGACATGAGTTGTCGAAATGTGCATATGCAGAAAATAGTCACAATAACTTCGGTATTTAGTTATTAGTTATTCATACCATTCCGTGATCTTGCCTGTATTATTCTGCAAATCACAAGCTTTATGTGCAACTTTCATAGCTTTCACAATTGTGCGTAACGGACCTTTTGGATCATTTGGTTTGAAAGGAAACGTGTGCGTATGACCTCGACCTTCAAAGTAGTAACACCTTGTTGTGAACTTTTCCAATAGCTGTGTTTTCCATTATAATGCACACTGTTACAAATTAAGGCTGTAGCATGTAAATCGTATGCACAACATATCAACACCTGTAGCATGTAAATCGTATGCACAACATATCAACACAACCTTTGATGAAACAATTGACATGTTACTTAATGTAACTAAAAGGTTTTAGGTAATTCCACGTAGCGGGTTTCTTCTCAACGAACCAAACCCACAAAAACATGCTTTCTTTTCTCGTTCTCTTTTCATATGGAAGTTCATGGATGATGTAGATTCTAATATGACTCTCTTCTTTCGCTTTGGAAATAAAGCTATGTTCTAATTCCAACAAGATTTTTTAGCACATGCGTATATTTTTTACAAAAGGGCATTCGTAATATATAATTTCACATTTTATCGACTCATTATTTTGTGTAAAAGAAGTTTGAAATAATGAATCACCCAAAAATCCACATCAAATAATGACAATAATAGAAATTTACAACAGTTACTAAATTTAAGACTTGGAACTGAAATTGACATAACCGTAACCTAGCACCGAATGTGTTGTTGTTATGAAATTGTGAAATCTTATCTATGTTCCAGATCATGCTCTACGATTTAAATAAAATGTTTTTTTTTTTTTTTTTTTTTTTTTTTTTTTTAACGTTAATAAAATTATAAATATGAGTTTTTTTCCTTTCCTTTTCTTTTTTGGCTTCAAAAATAACATAACTAAGCAGTCGTATAAATCAGAAATACATTCAACTCACGCTTATACCCGCTTCAATTATCCGTATTTTATATGTTTTATAACATTATTTGTATTAATTCATAAGCTTATGAGCCAATTGTATAAATAAAACAACGAATATAGATTTCTGTGTCTATTTATGTGTGTTTGTATGCAATTTTCCGACACATTTCAATTCTAGTGCAAAACCCAATATTGCTCTCTAAGAGCCGCTTCGAGTGTTCAAAACTCTTGTTAGATCTGTTAGAATCGAAATAGATTATTGCAATTGGGTTCTATGCGAATTAGAACATGGTCAGACCTGATATTTGTTGTATAAAATTTTGACAAATATAAGGTCTGCCCATGTTCTAATTCGCGTAGAGCCTGCTTGCAATAATCTATTTCTTGAATATTGAATAGGCCAAATAGAAACTTTCGACGACTTAAAGACTGGTACGCCATTGCTTTTGAAGATCAAATATTAACTGTATTGAGAATTCAGTATTCCATTCAGAACTGAGTTGTTTATATAAATAACAATCATACATACTTTCATATGAATCAGGATCCTCCTTTGATCTACTGAAATGATGTTGAATATCATCTATTCGTGTAAACATTGTCTGAGTTTGTTGTTCTACAGGTATTTAAAAAATTATGACTTGCTTCCTTTCCCTTGAAGATTTTTCCGAAACTTTGGTCCATTCAAAATTTTCATTTGGCGTCTCTACCTCTTTTAAACAACTGTTGCAGCATGTGAACTTTTTGAATGGAGTTGTAAGATTTTCAAAATACTTCTTGAAATCCAAGACTGTTTTTTTATGGTTTATTATCAAGGAAAGCAAGTTCGGTGAAACTGAAACAGCTTCTCCCGTAAGTTTAAATCTAGTTATCAACACTGATAAAAGCAACATAAATGCTCCTACTGTTACTGACAACCATCATACAAGAACTCATCATTATGTTTGTCTTGTTGCTCTTGCTGTACACCCTTGTGTTACATGTTTCTCTAACAGATATCTGTCTCATCTGCTAGAACATCACTGTTTTCTTTTTTCTCTTTTAAATAATAATGTTTCAACATGGACTTTATTGTAATAAAATCCAAAATTTGAATGTTCACTTAAATTAAAATTAATTAAATAGGCAATGAAATCAAACTACCATTAGTTAATATTTAGGGCTACGCCCAGCGCATAATGATACAACAGCAGCATGAAATTTTAACAAGTGCAATTAAAGGTGAATGAGCTTGACAAAGTAATGAATTGGACATAATAAGGACCATGACTCGGTAATTAGCTGGACACAAACTTAGGAAAAATAAAATTTAGCCTTTTCCCCTTAAAGCTTGGAAACAGTAAGAGCTACACAGAAGCTGTTGACTCTCAACTATAAGCTAACATCAAGAGGAATTATGATCAAAATCTGATGAAAAATTAGAATTATATTTTTTTATAATAAATTGCAAATTATGCCCTTTTTGTCTCCTGGAAGGTATATGAAATCGGTCAACAAACTACTTAAACATTGAGTTTTATTAACTAATCATGCTGAGAGAAACATGAGACGCGGATGCGTCATTGCGTATACAGGCTTGATAGTGGTCACACGTGTTTTTTTTTCTCTCTCACGCAAAACCCAACTACTTAAACCTTAAGAGGAATCCTGGAAACAAACCTCATATAAATGTGATTAAGAATAAAAATACCGTAATCATATTATGAAAAATTGCAATTTCTGTCCCTTGAGCCCATAAAGCTTTGAAACTATAAGAGCTTAGTTAAATCCAGTGTTATAAAAAAATTAAGTCTGTGTCACTTGCACTCAAGTTTCTAAGCTAGTAAACAGGAAGTAGATGTCCGACATACTTCGAATCATTAAGAGCATGCTATGGGACCTAATATAAAAGTCAAATGCAAAATTTCAAGTGATTCTGATTTGTTGTTACTTAGAAAAGTGTTATGAAATTTTTTTACAATTAACAGTATTTGTTACAATATTCCAAGTCTGTTAACAGTAAGTAAATGTTGGAAGATCTGAAACCTGTAAGTGCAATATGGGACCAAATACTAGAGTATCATACAAAATTTCAAGGAACTGTGATTTGTGGTTCCTGAGAAAAGTGTTACGAAAATTGTTACCATTGACAGTACTAGCTGAAAATATTCCGTGTCGGTAAACAGGAAGTAGATGTTCAACAGACCTAGAATCCGTAAGCTCAATATGGGACCTTACAATTCAGTCACATACAAATTTTCTTGTGGCTGTGATTTGTAGTTGCCGAGAAACGTGTGCCATGGCTCCGTATACATAAAGGCTAACTTAAATCCAAAATAGAAAAGATATTCTGTGATGTAAAATAAGACTTTCTTTTCAAATACACTTAACTTATTTTAGCTCTTGTCAAACGAAGTTGGGGAGATGTTAAAGTGTTTCCCCGTTTCATCTGTTCGTCAGTAACACAGTAAAAGTCCATTTTTTAAAATACAAGTCATAAATAAGAGACATTTTTTTCCATAGATACTTCTTTGTTAGTTCCTGATGTTGGTATATTTGTTTCTTCAACTTTCACCTACATTTCATGCATGAGCGACTAAGGTTTAAGTTATTGTTACAGCTCAGATCTGAGATACTAAAGCAGGTAGATGAATAATATTGAATGTGTCTGACAGTCACGAGGTGTCTGGTACGATAATGTGGACTTGGCCAACATTTCATGCATGTTCTAGTCAAGTTTTTCAAAAGTCCAGATATAATATACTAGAGTAGTTAGACGAATAATATTTTGTCAGTTGGTGTGTCTTGGATATTTAGTCACAATGTTTCTGGTAAAATTGAGTCATCTTGACTTACATGTCATGCATGAGTGATTCGGGTTTGGATTTTTGTTACCTTTCAGGCATTGGGATTCGGGTTGAAGTTTGTCTTTGGTTTACAATACCAATATGCATCTTCGGGATAGTTTCAGTTGCTGATTGTTTATTAGTCTGTAACTGACTTATTTGAACAAAATACAAATTGGTAAGTGAGTTGCCTGTTGTTTCAGACTGCTCCCTTCTCTTGTTGAATTTTCGTTTAAAAGATAGTACCGGTAGTATGAAATTTTCAAAATCTTAATATGAGTAAAATTAAATTCTAACACTATAAATTTAGCATTCAGACTTCTTATAGGCTTTAAATGTTGTGTCAATCAGTAATCGATTTACAGGCGAGTTTATTTATCTTATTATCTTATTAATCACATGGATGAGACTCAACGAGATCTGAGTCAGTGCACGTGTGACGCAGAATCATTTTCTTTTTTTTT
>MJUU01014785.1:55696-106310 GCA_002080025.1 Modiolus philippinarum | reverse complement strand
ATAAAGGTGGTAAGAAAAAAATAAAAAATGCACGTGGAAATGGTAATCGCTGAAGATTAAGACCATGTACTGGAAAAGAAGATCTTTAAGTGTGTATATATACAATTATTTTCCTGCACATGAAACGGTAGGGCTCTGGAAATTGGTGGGATTTCGAGAAAGGATCCCCCTCAAAAACACCCTTTATGGAATTATAATCAAATTTCTAGTGGTCCAAATTCTTCCATTTGATGTTCTATTATTATTTGTATTGTTTTGATATATATACAGATTGATTAAGGCTTATGATTTACCTTTATATTTTCCTTTTTTTAAATCTTTTTGTAGATGTGCAATTTCATTATTAAATAAATCAATTAGCATTATTTCCTTAATTACAGTCTTTGAATTCTGATTTTAGGGTCATTCAAAGGTACATCAAATGTTAAAGTTTTTATTCAGCTGTTGTCCACGTGCCAAGGTCAATGTCACCAGGTCAAATATTCTGTTACCAATCAAAAGCCCTTGCCATAAGTAATGCATATGCTGCAATTTTTTTATGTCAAGGTAAAACATTAATGCATTAGAACGGCATTAGAACTTTAAACTTTTACAATTAATTTACTTATTGTTTGAATTTTAGAAAAATGCTTTTCTTTATACCATTACCTCGAGCATACGCTATCTTTTAAATTTTAACCACTAAGGTTTAGCTACAAATTTGTGGTTTGTCAAGGAACACAATTGGTAACACTAGTGACTTTCTATACTATCAAAAATAAAATAATGTCTCTATCATTATTTTCGTTTGAGGGCCCAAGATGGAACGACGAACCCCACATTTCCATTCAAAGATGATCAAAATTTAAATTTAAAACATGAAAATAATGTACATTTTGATTTTAGTAACCCAAGGGAATATTTAGTAACACGAGGGACATTTGTATCGAGTACATCTAAACGTTGTTTTCGTCTTATAAAATGGTTAAAGATTTTTAGTTATATTACATCACTGAAACTTAGAAGTCAATTACTTCATCTACTTGAAGAGAAAATTTACATCCGGATACCCTACAATCGCTCATTCGGGTAACAATAGGGACATTTGGTAACACAAGTGACATTTGATGTCCACAACACTATCAATTAAAAGTGTTTATACAGTTTGCATTTTTTTCAACTTCTGAAAACATCTTAGTAGTCATTTATAACTTCCGTCTTTCTAAGAAACTTACAGAAAAGATAGCCCTCCTGAACTCTAGCATTGCTTTTGTATGTTGATGTTTCGGCTACTTTTGTTACCAGACTTCGTGCATTCTAATAAATCTTTTAGTTTTGTAAATCTTTCGAATTAAGAAGTATAAAACTACTGATTCATTACTCTATTTAATTTCAAATTTGCTCTGTATTTAATGGTATTAAGGAAGTTGCATCGTTGTGTTAGCAGAGTCTCAGCAATAATGTATGTCCATTGCGCTACTTTTTAAAGGTGTGCCTTTTATCAATTACTGTCTGTACAATGTTTCAAGTAAATAAAGACCTGAACTTCCAGAAAAGATTAACCAGAAAAGTATTTGCATAGGATGATTACAATCGTTTTTTTTTTTCCTCTTAAACATGATTTATATGTTACAGTACAAATTAGAATCCAGTAGGATCCAGAATCCTCATAGTACAAATTGGAATTCTAATTTCTACTGGGACAAAATAGAAATCTGATTTATACTGGATTTGATCCAGCATAAATTGGAATTCCAATATCTCCTAGGAGAAATTGAGATATCATGATTTAAAGACTCAAAAACATTAAAACTGAAACAAAATGGCAATTTTGATTATTTTTAAGATAAAGATTTAAAATATTGACGATTTTTGAGAATAATTATCCCATGTAGTTCTCTTTTGAGAATGTAGTCTTGCCTGCATTATGCGCCCGAGTATAGTGCCCTGTATAGTCCACTCAGTAACAAGGAAGACCAATACCGGACAGTCAAGTAAAATTAACTTCAGGACATTATTCGGAGCGTGCTTATATAAAAAATAATTACTTTATAATGTTTTCACAGCAAAATGCCAAAAAAATGAATCAGCTTTTCAAATTCAATTGTGTATTTCAGTTCAAAAATCTCTGGAAACCAAATCTTATCAGATTTTCATGAAGATTTCACTCATGCAGTGTTAAATAAACTTGATATACGGATATTATTCCGTTCATCAAGTTGAATTTTACCAGAGACATATAAATACAAATGTATATCTGAATAAATTTATGACTTGAAAATACAGTATTATCATTATTTAAACAAAAACAAAAAAATCAAAGTCAAAATTTATTATACATTCATTATAAATTGTGGCTTCAGCAGTTTCATAATTGTATCTAAATTTTGTGACAATAGAACTTAAAATTATTTCTAAATTATTCGCTTAAACTTCTTTACCAGTACAATCTAATTAATATTAGATCTACAAATTGTTCCGTACACTAACTGCTACCATGAAGTGAGTGTAAGGAACAATTTGTAGATATAATTTTAAATAGGTTGTTACATGTCCAGTAAAAATTTCATGAAAATCGGATAAGAAATGAGTTCTTAAGCATTATTAAAACCATTTTGTAATTTGTAATATATGAAATGCAAAGGGAGACTTTTCACACTTTTGGCAAGTACGTAATTTCTTATGTACCATTACCAAGTTTCTTGTATGTAATTAAAATGCAGATAACGATCCATTTACTTTAAAAATAACAGTAAGTCATTTATAATAAACTGGTTTCATATTAATAAAATGAGGTTTCAGGCAATAGCTCTGGATAAAAAAAAAACAATTTTAATTTTAAATTTTGATTGAAAAGGTACAATTGACAATTGAAGGTGAAAAAGAAGTAAATTGCCTGGTATTACATTATTTAACACCTTTGTGCATGGCTATATGTCTTAATGTAATGATGTATTTGTTATTTGTGTATTTTATACTTTACTTTATGTTTATCCTATTAGGCTTTGATAACACTGCCCTGTCCATATAATATATATATATATTGTGAAGAAAACATCAACTGTACAGCATTTTCAACATTATTTGTTGTATTTTAATAAGTCATTTTAATTACTCCAAAAGTAACAAGAAATAAATAAATAAAAATAAACTTTATAATAAGGTTCTATTGATTTATATATGCACGAAATGACAGTGACAAAATAAATAAATAAATACGTTAAAAATATATATTAGTCATAAAAATAATTTTGACTAATTTATCAAATATATAAAAAAAACGCATAATCAAATACAAATGAAAAATAATAATGGGATGGGTGGGTGGATAAAAAAATCAAAATGATGATCGACGCTTCAACAAAATTTGAAATCCATGGTCGACGATCGGATACAATAAAACATGTTGACATATTGTGCATACCAATCTTGAAATGCCAAGGAAGGTGAGCACTAAACAGGTACACATTTACCTGTAATGAAATACCTGTCCAATTAAATTAAACCTAGCAAAAATAAAAAAAAACAAGATTGTAGACAATTAAAGGAACGATAAATACTTAAATAAAAATTATGGAAGCCAAGAAAAACAATTTCAAAAAATGGATTAAATGTTTTTTAGTAATTAAACATTTTTAGTTGCATAAAAATATCAGGTCATATTCTGACATGAGATTTTTGGAATGAAATACTAAAAAGAAAAATTAAATTGGTATATAAATTTTTGGTGTTGAGCTGTAATAAATCAAATAGTACATGACAATTTGGACCAAATGGCAGTTTAAGGACCGGATGTTCTTTTTTTTTCGTGTGTGTGAACCTTACCATTGAGTGCTCCTGATTTTAAGGAGGACGATATTGTATTGAAACATTGTACACCGACTGTCAAAAATATTTTTACAAGTTCCGGGTTGTTTCACTTCCGGACACGCATTGCAATCTGTGGCAACGAAGAACTAGTTGAACGACTGTTTGTGGTCAGAACAACACAGACCAAAAATGTCAGGAAACGGTAGAGGTGCACCAAAACCAAGCTCAAGGCCTCCGTTTTTAGTTATTGGACTTTTAGTTGCTTTGGCAATCTTAGGGTTCAATTACTGGAATCTATCCTCCTCCAACAGTAATTTGAGCTCCACAAACATTGACTTGCAAGATCAGATACGTATTATTTCATCAAGAAAAATAACAGAAGAACAGAATAGAAAGGACGTTGAGAGAAAGTATAATTTATTGGAGGGCAGAATACAGACGAAAGATGCTGAAATCAAACGATTGAGCTCGGATTTGGAACTTAAAAATTCAGAAAAAGAGAGAGCAGAAGCTGCCAATGAGGAATGTAAAACAAACTTGGTAAATTCATACTTTCTCATTTTAAATTTCATGTCATACAAAGCTAACTTTGTGACTTATGTCGACTTATTTTGCTATAGATCTAGTCACAGCTTGTTCATATTGTCTGTTTAAGTAATCCCTTTTGGGTTTGAAGCCAGAGATGTTTTTTGATATTGCCTGCCTACGAATCCCTTATCTACCACATATAATTCTATTCGAGAAATTTTTATCAAATACCCCACTTCGTTCCGGCTAAAATAACGCTTGGAGTTGGAAACATACAATATCAGCGATTATGGAATCAAAGGAGGACATATTTTCCTTCAAGAATCCGTAAAAATATTGAATTGGACTTGCCTGGTATCGAAGTTGCAGCTCCTTCTTTCCAATTGTCTCTTCGAGATGCCTTCGTTTATGCCATCTTGTTTTTCAGAAGTTTGGTCACATGTTTGATATTTTTAGACAGGTACACGCTATAGGAGTTTCTGCGAATCCAATGAATGATGTCACAAAATCTAATTTACATATGCAAATTAGCAGTTTTGGTTGGCAAAGCTGAATGATTACCACTATATAGCATTAGGATAGAATTTTTTATCTTTGATTTAACTTTATTATTATAATATGATGGATTTTGGATCTGTAAATTCCGTGTTACAGTAAACATCGAGAAATTCATACTTTTCTACCGATTTACTTTTTTGAAAAAATTGGCAACTGTTTTTTCATATGCATTTCAAAAATGTGAAACTTTTGAATAATTCATCATGTTCATATAGATAACAAATATGCTAATTTTATATATGTACTAGTATTGAAAATAAAAAAGCTGACAATTTTTACATCCTGTAAAAATGTAAACATTCCATAATTTAGATCAAAAGGAATTATCCATTTATCTAAAATAACGAATTCTTATATATATAATTACTAGTTTATCATGTTTATTGAAAATGACAATTTTATGACCCTAATCAGTGACAACGATTTCTTGCCTACCAAGGTAAATTTTTCAAGCCTGTGACGTCACGGCGGAAACTCCTATAGTCTTTTTCGTGGTAAATTTTTCTCTTCTTTGGAATGTACAAAGAGCCAAAAGTTTACCACGAAAAAGTCTATAGTACGTTCTGTTGATCACATGATCAAACCTTCTGAAAAACAAGATGGCTTAAACGAAGGTATCTCGAATCGACTATCGGAAAGGAGCTGTAACTTCCATACCAGGCAAGTCCAATTCAATATTTTTACGGATTCTTGAAGGAAAACATGTCATCCTTTGATTCCACAATCGCTGATATATGGTACATTTCCAACTCCAAACGTTATTTTACCTGGAATGTGGTGGGGGTACTTGAAAAGAAATTTCCTGAATAGAATTATACATGGTTGATATAAGGGATTCGGAGACAGGCAATATAAAAAAAACATCTCTGGCTTCGAATCCTAAAAGGGATTAAATGTTCATGCACATCAAGGACGTATAATGAGAAGGATAAGCATCTCGTCATAAATTGGAAATATATTGCGAGTTTTGAGATTTTGTCAATTTTGGGACACCATATATCTTTAAAGCTTAAAAACAACACAAATATATAATTATGATGGTCACAAAAATTGTTCTTGCGGTAGATGTCACACTTCACGAAAATGTCAATTTTTGTGAAATTCTGTGAACTACGTTTTAAGCCATTAGGTGCTAATTGTGGTGCATTTTTTACCGATGTAAATGGGAAATGACAAAAAAATCAATTAAAAGGTCTTGATCACGGGTTTTGAAGAAAGTACTTGCTATAATAAAACAAAATTTACTCTAACAACGTAAAAATGTTTCAGCTTTCAGACAAACATCACTTTTATTACTTTTTCAGTTGTTACATACATGTACATATACATGTATGTAGTTGCAAAGTGAACGCATACATGTATCAAACATCCCAACACAGATTTTAAAATGCAAAATGAATTGCGTACGAGTTGCATATCCTCTCATTATACGTCCTTGTGCACATGTATGTCCCTCCTATCACAGGGATTAGCTTCCGTAATTCTAGAGATGTCAAATTATTAATCTCCTACTTAAATTATTAATTTTTAATAATTTGAGTAGGAGAATAATACTGACCCCCGAAGATTAAGACTGACCCGCCAAGATTAATAATTGACCCTCTGAAATTAAGACTGACCCGCCAAGATTAATAATTTGACACTCCAAAATTATCCATCCTAAGAGGATAAGTATGTTTATCTCAGTGGGTCATTATTAACCTTGGCGGGTCAGTCTTAATCTTTGGGGGTCAGTATTATTCTCCTACTCAAATTATTAAAAGTTAATAATATGATTATGAGTAGGAGATTAATAATTTTACATCTCTAGTGACGTATCATTGGCTGAAAAATCACAAGGGAGTATGGCATTTACTTGAGCCTTTGCCTCACTTCAACTACTAGTAATTTTCAGGTCAATCAATTCGTAATTTTGCTGACTGAAATTTTTTCACATTATCTGTCAGTGACTTGAATTTTTTATCTTCTCTTGAAAAATCGCTTTCCAATCGGTTATCATCTTCGCTAGCCAATGGTTATGATCTGCTCCTCTCCTCTTCACCCTTGGCAGATCTAGCTGGAATTTTGGCATTATTTATATAATAATGTTGTGTTTTACATTGACTACAATGTATGAGAAAATAGTAGCCAGGGTGATGGACAATAGTGCACGACCCCAGGGTGATGGACAATAGTGCACGACCCGAAGGGGAGTGCACTATTGTCCATCACCCTGGCTACTATTTTTCATAGTCAATGTAAAACACAACATTAATATTATTATTATACTGACTGTTGTCTATATTTCTGAACAGCTGAATTTCAAAATAAAATTTTTCTTTTGCTTGTTGCTATATCCTGTCAATCATTTTACTGTATCTTTGTTAACCGATTCCGATGTCAATTTCCATGTGTCAATGATCTCAATACACATTACATCATTACATCAACACAGGAAGGGCAATGAAATAATATATTTCAAGTGGCCAAAACATATTCAACTGTTTTTGGAGAATGAATTATATGTGTGTACACTAAGCTCAGCTTTTTTCATTCCTTCTTCTTTCCAATAAAATCAAAATACTGTAAAAAGAAAAAAAATAATAATCTTAGCACTGTAGCAGACGACAATCTTTCAAATGATGATTAGAAACTTGATAGCATCAATTGCACAGGTGATTACGCAGATAAGTACCACCCACTTGTCGGTCAGATGAAAACACCGCCTCCTGCACGTGATGATTGATGATGATTGACGTAGAAATCAATAGTCTTCACAACAGCAGTGCTAACTATTGTAATAGTGCAGTCAAGGCTATTCCTTTTGAAAATTATGCAAAAATAAAACTATTTTACTATAAAAGAACTTTCTTACAGGAGGTATAATAATAGATATTATAAATCGACCTTAATTTTTACTATAAATCATATCAAAAATCTTACTTCAAAGGGAGATAATTTTAAACTTGTGTCTCTAATATTGTGGCTTGATCTGCCAAGGGTGAAGAGGAGAGGAGGGGATCGTAACCCTTGGCTAGTGAAGATGGTTGGTTGTAGTGTCTATTAGACTCAAATTTTGTCACAAAAATCCAATGCTGACACGATCATTTTAAATATCTCATTGCCTCTGTAGCAAACTAGCTAAATAACGGTTATAGTAGGGCGATTATAATACACAAATCATGGTACAATGCAGTATATGACTTTACTGTTCGATTGCATATAGATACTTTATCAGGAAATTAATTTTTGACCATCATTATATACATTGTCCAGTCAGGGGATCCACTAGTTCAAGTAAGAATCATACTTATTTGCACAGGTCAGATTCAATAAACCAGAGTTATCTTGATTTTTTAAATATTTTATTCTGACTTTAATTAGTCAATTTTGACAAGCCTTTCTTTTTGCAGGTAAATAGGGTCAGATATGAATTATATGAGCATATTGTACTCTAGTAAGGTGAAAGCTTTTAAAAGAACATGCAAAGTGGCATGTCTTACTCTTACAAGTCAGATTTGTCTGATGTGTACAAGTCAGAATGAATCTGACTTGATGAAGTAATATGAATCTCACTGGTACAATTAAGTAAAAAAAAATTCTTAATAGTCAATGTATACGTATCTATAATAAAATTTAGAGAATGTTTTTATCAATTTATGATATTTAAACCCTTGATGCAGACGTTTTTCAATGAGACAAAGAGGTATTGTTTTTTTTCAGATTCCTCATCATTTCAATAATTTATAATTACCACTTGATTTCCTGCAGTCCTGTCATGGTGTACATATGTACAAACATGTACAAATATATGCACTGGTTAAATATACAATATGCCAGGGTTCAGTCCACATTTTAGCTCACCTTGCTGGCTTTGCTACATTGTAGGTAGAGCTTTTGCCACAACTTTGCATCTGTCATCCTTTGTCCATCCGTTGTAAACTTTTGATTCAAAAATCTTCTCCCCTGAAACAACACTGCCAATTTGAACCAAACTTGGTCACAATAGTCCCTGGGTGGTCTCCTTTAAAAATTGTGTCAGGCAGGTCTGCATCTCATACAAGATGGTTGCCAGCAGGGAACATAGTTTTGACATTGGCCCCTAGGAGAAAGCATATAGTCCAATAGTTCAATTTTAACCAAAGTTGGTCACAATAGTCCTTGGAATGTCCTTTGGCAAAATGTGTTCTGCAGATTAGCACCTCACCCAAGATGGCAGCCAGCCGTGAACTTACTTTGAAATTATATACATTTTTTGTACATGTACTATATTCAAAGATCTTCTCCTCTGAAAATGCTAAGCAAAGTGGGTTCAAACATGGTCTCAATAGTCCTATGGCATGTATGGTGGTGCACAATCAAAAATACCTGCCAGTGGGAATGCATGTATATACTTTTAACTTGTGTCATATGATATATTACATGTATATCAATACCTACCAACTTGAGAATGAGACCCTTAAACATTTAGATGATTTTGACTTAAAGTCTGTTTCACTTCCTTTAGATAATGGAAATTCTCTTCTGCTGACTTTATTTCGGCACCGGTTTTTGCATGGTTGTGTAAAAATATTATACACTTCTGGAACCACTTAATTTGATGATTTCCAATACATGTTGAAAGAAAAAACACTTTTTAAAAATGCTCCATGCTTTTAAATAAATGATATTTTCGGCGCACAATTATGGACTAGACTGGGCCATTCTGAAATAAGTATAGGCAGGTATATCTTGAAGTCAGATGATAAACAAGTCTCACTTTGGCTTTCACCATGTGCTTGGACCCCCTTTTGATTCAAGAAAAAACATACTCGTAAATGATGTAATTCAACAAAATCCTTTTAAAAAACATATAACTGAAATATGCATGCATTAAACCCAAAAGAAATATTTGAAATAAACTGTAAATGTACTGCTAATTACTATTCGGTGTTTACAAACAAAAAATCATGGATAACAATTGTTAACCCCGAACGAGTACACCTTGCTATTATTAGGTAGGTCAACTCCGGTCATCTACATGTAATTCACCTAGTTACTTGTTTGCCCTTAAAATAGAACAATCCAACATTTAGAAATTTTTACCTGTTTAAAAAAATTGTGAAAATGCACATGACTGCAGACTTTTGCGCATGTCATAAACGTCGAATTCAACGTTTTTTTTCAGTTATGTATGATCATTCTTGATATACACACCAAATATGATAGAGATGAGAGTAAAAATAAAGCTGAAATCGTTAGATTTCCATTGTCTAAAGAAAGTGAAACCGATTAGTATACATGTACGTCAGTCATGGACAAAGTGAGCGATACAGGCTGTTGAGAGCCTCTTGTTGGGTTTGCAGGTCCACTTCTGAACACTTTAAAAATGTTAAAACATACATAGACTTTTGAACAATTAATTTGTATGCCAAGTCAACTAACATGACAAAACAGAAATAGAAGTTCTAAAGTACATATATTTTGAGGAAGTTATATATGGAAAGAAAAATAACATTTTGATTTGGAAAGTTGTACATATGTATTCTTCACCCTTGAAGCAAATATTGCAGAACTTTCTTTTGAAACGGTAACACTACATGTATGTTCACATGTAATGGTAAAAGAGCAATGCCTGAAGCATACATAGTTTATGCAACCTTATCACGCCATATTGAATGCCATTTTGTGTTAACAATATGTATATTTTCTATTTTACGAAAGGATATGGAGTAAATGAACATTAGACCATAACAAATAATGTTAACTCCAGCTGCAATAATTTTAATGAGCTGTATGGCCATTTCGGAAATTAATTCCTCATCAGCAGCACTAGAACCCATGCACCAAACAAAAGAAATCCATAATTTCAAAAAATGTTTAAAATGCATAAAACCAAACAAAATCCAAATAATCAGTAATATCAAATATAGCTAAGGACAAAACCACGATAGAGGGAGTTAATTCTTCAGTTTTAGAATTTACAGAAATTTAGATAATAGTAATTGAACAAAGTGTACACATGAGGTATTATCTCATGAAAAATAAAGAGCATATATCTCTACCATGGGGAATTGTTTTACCAACTCCACACTGCAATAAAAGACAAAAGTAAAGATGTATTCTCAATTGTTACGAGGAAGAAAAAAGTTACAAATTTTGAAATTCTAAGCATTTATCATAGTCAGGGTTGATACTGTCATAAGCACTACATGTAAAAACTTGTGTATACATTTTGTGTTTGTCTACATGTATATTATAGTTTTGAAATATAGAATTTATAAAAGTTACTGTAATATCTTGAATTATTTTAAAGATAATCATTAGACATAACATATATTTTTTGTCATATTGATTTTTACAGCACACATGTGATACGAATAACTCTGGTATTCAACAACAGTTGGGTGAAGTCAATCGTACGTATCAGTAGATATCATCAATGAGTTAGGTTAAGCTTGGGTAGTTTATAGATCAGTAATTTAAATACCTTTTATCATGTATAACAACTTAGAGTCATGAACATGGCTACACATAATCATTTGCACCAGGCCAACATTAAAATTATTTTTGTTTCCCCTCCCCGACCGGGTTGTTCAGGTTATGGGTAGGTAGGTAGGAAAATTGTTTTTTTTTTTCTTCAAATAAAAAATTTTACTTAAATTTTGAAATATATTCTAATAATGCCTGTTTTGCATAACAAACTCTTTTTGACTAGAGACCAAAAAAATAAAAGATTGAACAGCAACTGTCGATAAAATTTTTTGGGTCACAGCAATTTTAGCGGGTCGGTCATGGGAGGGGAAACAAACAATATTTTATTTTCGGTCCCATATATTAGATGCACAAATCAAATAATTTTGGTGTTGATTTAAATGTGCATCTATTGATGCATTTGTGCAGGAATTTGTTCATGATTGAAACAAGATGTAGAATACTCTGAGTGCATTCTTTGCAATTATTAAGCAGCGAAAATGTTGCACATAAAGTATTGAAATTTGAAATTAACTGGAGACGTGGTAAATTGATGAAATAAAACAATCCATATTGCTTTACATTTATGAATAAATATTTTTAAAATCAAAACACAATTGTACCGTATCATGCATATCATTTTAAAGTGGCATTTACTAGTACATGTACAATGTAACCATTGCAATCATCCAGGTGTCCCAAAGAAGTTGACGTACTCCTTTTTTTTGTTTAATTGAATCTTTAAAAAAAATTCTCCTGTCCAAGTCTGGTTTCATACATTTATATATACACGTATATGTACAAAAAAATTTTGTAAGATAAAAAAACCAAAGTTTTGTTGTTTTGAAATGATTGGGGCTGTAATGGAGATAAATTACTGTATAGCGGGTAATTTTCGCGGTTGCCAAATTTCTGATTTCTTCCGCAAAGAGGGGTATTCAATTTTAGGGGTCAGCAATTTTCACAAAAAAAAACACATGGAAAATTGTGTGAAGGACAAGTGTGTATAAAGCTATATTGACTTCAATTTTGCGAAGCGAGTTTTTATTTTCCTGCTTCCATAAACCTCGTGAAAATTACCCGCTATACAGTAACAGATGGTTTATATGAATTTGTAACACTATAAAGATTATCATACAAACAAATGAATGTACATTTGACAGTCGAAATTTGATGGCTTGAACACCCAAGGGACCGATAAAAACAGTTCAAGCTAGAGGGATGTTCAATCTTTCATGGTCAAATTTTGTTAAAAGTTAGTACAAATGGTCCAGAAAGAGGTTAGAGACATCTGGGTGTTACGAGTTAATAAAGTTCGAGCCTCAAAGGTTCAACTGCATATGAATATTTCCATTATGGTTGTCAGCAAAAACTTTCAGACAGTGAAAACTAAGAGTGTTGCGAGACCTAACCACATGACAAGCCGCCAATGTCGATTCAGATGCACACCTTTAAGAAATACCTTATCATGTTTAAGGGAGTACGAGTGTCAGAAAATTTGTAATTACATGTAGAATTAAAATTCTGACCTTTTGTTTTGAAGAGCACTGCCAATGGAACCACTTGAGCAAAAAATCCATGTAGGAATTTTTGAGATACAAGACGTCAAAATTATGGCGGGCAATATTTCTCTCTAGAGTTTTCCTTCAAGTTGCATAAGATGTTCATAGGCCTTTAAATATATGAAAATATATAATTGGAAGTTGATAAAATTTTATAAACTGTCTATTTTATGCATTTTAAAGTGAACTATGACCAAGAAAAAAATGATCCATTTGCAAAAAATTTAACACTGTTTGAATGGATAAAACCCTAGGATATCGAATACCTCTGAAATCTGATGCTCATACTCCATTAACACAACAGTTATTTAGAATTTAATGTAACACTGAATACCCTATCAATAGCTCTTAAAGACTTGAATCAATGCATGTATACATGTACATGTACAAATGTATGTACCTGCAAGTCAGATAAGAACTGTGCAATTATACATGTTGTTATCACATGAAAACTATTTTTTTGTATAACTGTTGACTAATCAGTTTTGAGGTTAGGGGATGTCAATGATAAGGCCTACATAAGATACAAACTACAGAGGTATATTTAAGCAACTTTGTAGTTATATATGTTCTTCTCCAGTGCTTCATTCTTTGCGAAAATTTGCAAAACAAAACATAATAACATCAGGGGAGTATGAGTTTCAGTTTTCACAGGTATTCAATATCCTCAGGTTTTATCCATTTAAACAGGGTTATGGATTTCTTACATTTATGTTAAGGTTCTAGTGCTGCTGATGAGGAATTAATTACTGAAATCGCCATACAGCTCTTTGAAATTATTGCAGTTGCATATGTGTTATGGTCTCGTGTTCATTTACTCCACATCCTTTCGTAAAATATTAAATGTTTTTGCACATGAACCATATTTTTCAGTGATAGGTCACTTTAAAGTGCATAAAATAGACAATATACAAAGTTTTATAAACCACCAATTAATATTTCCAGATATTTTTAGTCATTACCCTCATGACCATGGTCCATATTTAGGTAGCTAATTCATGTAATTGAAAATGATTGAAAATGACATTTTGCTGCTAAAACTTTGACATTTTATGTGTCAAAAATTCTTATTATACCCTGCTTTAGCAGGCGGTATACAATGTATAGTGATCATGGTGTCTGTTAGTTCGTTCATCCGTCCATCCCTTCATTATTCCGTCCATCATAAGGGGTAAAGACTTTCCGGCAACAACTCCTCCTAGACTACTTGGTGAAATTAATGAAACTTTCACAGAATGTTCAGTACACATTGCCATGGTGCACCATTTATTTAAAATTTTGATTTGATCTTTATTTTTTTGGGGGGGGGGTGATTTTCAAAATTTGTTACTTATGCTGTTCCGTTACCTACCATTAACAAAGCTTTTCAAAACAAAAGGGAAGAGTTTTGATTTTAATACATACTTCCTAATACTTGTACCCTAAATACATTTTGCACTCATACTTGTTATTACTTATTACAGAACAGCTTGATGACCTGAAAAAGAAACAGGATCAAAAACCAGACTGTGACAGGTACAAGATTTAATCAAATCATCTTTAAAAGTATTATTTTAATTCCTTGCCTACATAAGTAGAGGGCAAATAGTGTTTGGATCTGTTGGTCTTTTCATCTAGAGTTAGTTTACCAAAAGATTTAAGTTTTTTCTGCTAAAGATGTTGCTATTATCATTTAACTTTATATAATAACAAAAAAAACCATGCAACCAACTTCATACTTCATGCTTCACTGATCGCAGAAAAAAGAGGGATAGCTAAGGTTTACCACGTTTTTTCTGTGAAGGTTGTATGCTATTTTTGTTTGAATTTATAGAAATACATATTAAGTCTTTTCTATAAATGGAATTTTTCCTACAACATGAGAAATAAATGATGACAAGACAGGAGATAAATAAAAAGGGGAGATAACCAAAACACATTTGACAGCAAAAACAGAGTATCAATACACAAAAATTGAGAGATAAAACAGATCTGACATTTGCAAAACACAATTTGTAAAGGCAATTAGTGTAAGTAAATAACTTAATATTATCATGATAAAATGAAACTGCTAAAGTAAATTTATTGTTCTGGTCTCCTTTGAAATGTTGACAACTAATCCAAGATGGCTGCCAGCAGGAAATGTAGTAGCATTTTTTTGTTTTCAGCCAATGTAAAGAACAAAGTAAGAAGATATACTTAGATATTTTCCAAAGACTTGGAGCTGCAACAATGGAGAAATTAATCAATGCTGGTATTGATATTGGTGACGACTTGAAATCCCAAGTTCTACAGTAAGTAATTAATATCATGATCGAAAGAGTTCAAGATTAATTGATGACATCATATAGTGGACAAGTTTGCATGCCTTTTTATTGCATTTTATGATGGATAAAGGAAACTTTCTTTACAGGAGATGATTGAAACCTCAAATCTTAGAATTTTTGTGAGTGGTTTGTTGCGAGTTAAAGGCCATCTCACATAAGTTACACAATATAACATAGAAACTAGTAAATCCATGTTTCAATGCTGTTTGAAGATAAGCATTACAGTTTTGAGACAAAAAATAGAACCAACATTACAATTGTTCAATTTTGTCTTGTATGAACCATCTGTTCTTGTTTTTCCTGATTCCTTGCCATATGTAGGCACTCTGATATTAGGATCCCGCAAAGATATTTCAGTTGGACACCTTTTACAACTTCCTAAACCTGAACAGACACTTTTAGCTCATCCGGCTTAAACAGCTGATCTGATGCAAAGAGATGATCAAAGAACTGATAGTTCCAATAGACAGAAACACAATGATAAATTAAAAATGCTTGAAAAAGGGGGAAGGGGAAGTGATTTTACTTCTCTAGAATGCTTGAATTGAGAGTTTGGGGTCCAATAGGAGACTTGTTTGTTTGCATCCAAACACAATCATCACTTATTATGATTTAAATTTTCAATTGATACCAGAATTAATGAATATGAAAAATAAAGGAAATGGGGTAAATGTCAAGGAGAGAGCATCCCATATCCAGGTTAAAACGACCCAAAACAGAGCATCTAGTGGTCATCTTACGGTCTTCAACACAGTGAAGAACCTCACACCATAGAGCAAGCCCTAAATGCCCCGAAAAAGGTAAAAAAGTGAAAAAAATGCTTATTATTTTGTCAGATGCAGATAAATTTCTGCTTTATGTTTCTTCATAACTGCAACTTAGGGGGGATTAGTGTTTCACAAAAAACATCTTGTTTTTATTTCAGACAAGTCGGAAATAAACAAAATCCTCCTCCGAATCAAAATCAACCACAGCAGCCACAGCAACCACAACAACCCCAGCAGCCACAACAATCCCAGGATTCCCAGCAGCCACAGCAACCGCCGCAGCAACCACAACAGTCCCAGGATCCCCAGCAGCCACAACAACCACAGCAACCACAACAGGGTCAAACAGGTAAACACTTGCTTTAATCATTTTTATGAATATTTTCGTGAAATGATATGTTTTAACTTCAGAAATGAGTCTTTTAATAATGATTATCATGGTTTTTGTTTTCATTTTTACAATCTTCTCACGGAATCAAAATAAATATTTCAAAAATGTCCATTTGATTTGTTACATTTTGTTCTTATTCTGGGGGAAAAAAACATCAAATTTATGTCTGACTTTACAAAAAAAGCTTATGTGAAACAGATGTACAGGAAAACCTCTGTTCTAAAACCTTTATGACACAAGGCTGCTCCATTTAAGTCTGTCGAGGAAGGTGAAGGTCATTGTAATGCCCCACAAACTAGATGGTCTGTCTTATACCAAAGTACATGTGTCCTACTCCTGCTTTTAGTTTCCATATGATGACAAGACAACTCGAAAATCAAAATCACACTTTTTACATGCTTACTTTTTAAAGTTGAATTTGTTTTATGCTACTGGTCACTGAAAATAAACTAAAATTTTAAGAAAAGTTTGGTTTCTAGATGGTAAATTGAGTTTTGATTATCAATTAAAACTTAACTTAGAAAGTTATACATATAGTTACTTATTGTGCTTATAGGTGAAAAAATCTAATATATATATTTTGTGGAGCCACAATGCCAAAGGTCAAGGTAACATCGGCTTATAATAAATTAAACTTCAGTGGGAAAAATAGTTTCTGGATTGTGGCTTGTGTACCCAACATCTGACCATAGTCACATATTACTTGATGCTTTTGACATGTTTGATGTGGAAACACTCTCCTGGTGTTTATTCTTGACATTTATATCCCTCAATAAATTAGAGGTTCTAATCTTCTGGGTCATTCATCCTTCTGTTTATGTGAATACATTGATGAAGCCTTATTTTGGTGGGTAAATTTCTTAAGGAGGCCTAATGAACGAGTGATGCCTCCTCCTTCCCGTCTTCCTGAGGTATTGAACAGCTTAAAATTATTCTTATCTTATTTTGACATTTTATTATAGCCAAATTATTTTATAACTTCAAAAAAAAATGATGGAGAATTGAGGTTTTACTGTAAATCTGTATGACATGTCAAATAGGCATACACAGTGTAACTACACATACATGCACACATGTACTGTACATGTATTTACACAACCATATTTGTATCTTAATTGAACAGCTGCTTACCAATTTATTATCACCTACAGGCTCTATGAAAGATATAATGTCTTGAATAAATAGTAAGAGATATGGAGGAAATGTCAACGAACCAGTTCTAAATCAGTAAAATTTGATACCAAGTGGTTCAATCTGCACATTGATACTTGTATAAATTACATGCATGAATTAGAATTTGTGTTCATTTTGGAGCAATGCATTTTGTACAGACCAAACTAATCATGTAACATTGCTTTCATAAAACAAAAGAGAAAACAAAATTCAACTTGTCCAAATATATGTTCGACACAGAAGGAAAAGACCAGAAAAAGATCGTACAGTATTGAACATATATAAACTAAGAAGTTGAAATTTAATTGAACCTTTTACATATAGTAAGTGAGATTGTAAGATTTCATTTTGTTGTGATGTGATGTGTACCTCCAAACAAACATATTGTAAAATCAGTTGTTCTTTCTCAAAACATAATATCACCAGATTGATTGATCCATAAGCTTCGCCTTATATAACATTATGCTGTCATGCATTAATTATATTTCATTTACTGTGGAAATACTTTTATTCCTGGACATCAATTTTCTTGGTTTTCATAATTATAACTTAGATTTGAGGTTTCAAATTTTATGTATTAAAACTTGAGGGAAAAATGCATTTCGTTTGGGAACTTTATTTCATGGTTTTAGCAAACCATGGAATCCGCAAAAATTGGAACCCCAGGAAAATAGTACTTTCACAGTATATTTAAAGTGCATACTATTTATTTCATTGCATGTAATTGTACACAAATTATGTAAGCTTCTCATAGAAAAGTGCATTAGAGATATTTTGCACAAAACCATAACCATACTGTACAGCTCACACGGATGAACTCAAAGTCCTTGTTTTGGGGTGGATTTTCGCGACGTGGACTGATAAGCTGATTGCATGTAGCAGGGTGGATGATCGCGGATGTCCACCTTAATTTACGTGACCCAACGTGGACAAATTTTTGAAAACGGAATCCTCGTGGAACCATCGCGGCCACACACTGTGACACAGAGAAATTAAGTNATTTTGACATTTTATTATAGCCAAATTATTTTATAACTTCAAAAAAAAATGATGGAGAATTGAGGTTTTACTGTAAATCTGTATGACATGTCAAATAGGCATACACAGTGTAACTACACATACATACACACATGTACTGTACATGTATTTACACAACCATATTTGTATCTTAATTGAACAGCTGCTTACCAATTTATTATCACCAACAGGCTCTAAGAAAGATATATTGCCTTGAATAAATAGTAAGAGATATGGAGGAAATGTCAACAAACCAGTTCTAAATCAGTAAAATTTGATACCAAGTGGTTCAATCTACTCATTGTTACATGTATAAACTACACCTATGAATTAGAAGTTTTGTTAATTTGCAGCAATGCATTATGTACATACCAAACTAATCATGTAACATTGATCTCATAAAACAAAAGATATAACAAAATGCAAATATATTTTCGACACAGAAGAAAAAGGAATTAAACATATAAAGAAAAGAAGTTGAAATTTTATTGAAACTTTTACATTTAGTACAAATGTAAGTGACACTGTAAGATTTCATGTTGTTGTGATGTGATGTGTACCTCCAAACAAACTTATTGTAAAATCAGCTCTTCTTCAGCAAAACATAAAATCACCAGATAAATTGATTCATAAGCTTCATCCTATATAACATTATGCTGCCAGTGCCATGCATTAATTATATTTCATTTACTGTGGAAATACTTTTATTCCTGGACATCAATTGTTTTGGTTTTCATAAATACAAATGTATAACTCTTGGTATTTAAATTTTTGGTTTCAAATTTTATGCATTTAAACTCAAGGGAAAAGTGTATTTGGCTGGGAACTTAATTTCATGGTTTTAGCAAACCACGGAATCTGCAAAAATTGGAACCCCAGGAAAATAGTACTTTCACAGTATATTTAAAGTGTATACTATTTATTTCATTGCATGTAATTGTACACAAATTATGTAAGCTTTTCATAGAATAGTGTATTAGAGATATTTGCACAAAACCATAACCATAGTATTTATTATGAAATCCCTTCAAAATATGCTTGTTTCATTCAAATACTTAACTGTCTTTGTGCAGTGGTGAAGTTCTTCTATTCACACACATGCTCACTGAAATGAGTACAATTCTTCACCTCTTCTCAATGAAAAGCAAAAGTGGAGCTTTGTAAACTGGAACAAGTAATAAGCAAAAAATTGATAGAAGTAATTTGAAACAAGGATATTTTCAACTTTATTTTTCCTTTGTTATCCATTCTGGTCTTATTCCTCTATATTTTTTGTGGTTTCCCAGGGCAAGGCCAAACAATGATCTGATTAGAACTTTTATATTTTTTGCTATGCTATTCTGTGTAGTGGGTAATCCTATTTTATGCATTTCCACGAGGTTTATCGAAGTACAAAAATAGAAACTGTCAAGTTTTAAGTTCAAATATCTCTAAACATATTTGATATTTGCACAGTTTCAAAAAGAAAAATTTAGTATTCTTCAGAAGAGAACAAACGAAATTAAACAACACAAATTATATGCATTGAATGGCAACACATTATTGAAATTTAATTCCTTCCTTAATCATGTTAATGCCAAATATATCTTGTTTTCCTGAAAAAAAATTGTTGCCTTTTTAGGATTAACTTGGTTTTTTGATAAGATCTTTCACATTAGATATATGGAATATACACCTCGACCAAATTTAGAGAAAATATCAATAAGTGAGTCTCAAAGCTGTATTATGGTGTAACCACAAAAATTTATATATATTAGCAACCTTACAGTGAAATCAGAAATAACTGTGATAATACTTACTAGCAGACATTTTTGGTGTGATTTATTTGTCAATGAAGAAAATTGTTAAATGAATTTTGAAAAGCCTGTTTTTAAAGGTTCAAGTATAAATTAACACTTTGGAAATTGGCCCAGTTACATGTTTGCATAAAAAATGAGTTTAAGATATTCTTTTGACATTGACATTTTTTTAATTGGACAACTTATTGTGTAGGTCTGTGTTCCCAATTTTATAACAGTGAAGTCTAAAACATATTAAATTCAGAAAGGTTTAATAAGAAATGAGGCAAAAAACAAATTTCTGTAGCCCTTTTCACAAAAAAATTTAAGATAAAAATTAATCGTAAGTCTATATGACATGTACATGTAACTTACGATTAATTTATGTCATAAGAGTTTTTGTGAAAAGGGCTCCTGATGTTTTTGGATAATTCATTTAAGAGGTACATGTAGTAGAACTTTAGCAGAAGCAAAAGTTTTGCTGTAATTAAAAATACATGGATTTCTGATATTACTGGGTGTTTCATATTTTTTTTTTATCTAATATCTAATTAGAAATTCCTTTCCCTTTAGAAATCCCTTTCCTTCACTTTTGCATCTTCATTAATATCCCTACACTGTTGTCTGAATGTTTTAGTACCTTAATATTAAGGACCTGTCTGAAATTTTTATCGTCAGTCAGATTTTCTGACTTGATCACATGAACTGTTATCTCAAGATCTGATGTTATCGGCTGCAGAAACTGATATTATCCCTGTTTTTGTTACCAGAGACAAGAATTAAAATCCAAAAGACACTACATATATTAGGATCAGTTTAAGATATAGTGACCCCTCCCCCCCTCAAAAAGGGAAAAAAGGGGCCTTGTCCTTTTGTTCAAGGGTACATGTATTAGGATATGTCTTGGTTGTAACTTGATTAAATCAGTTTTGCCATATTTCATATCATTTGCTATTTTTATCAACAGTCAGAAATATTTTTTTTTTGTTAGAAAGATTTCATGACTTAAATTTCTTTTTCAAGTTTCCAGTGATTTTAGAAAGTACACTGAGCACTTATTTGTTATTATTTTTTAACTAAAAAGCTCTTGGCAAAACTTCCTAGTTAAGAAGTGGGAAATTAAAAGTTTTTACTTGAGGGTATTGTACTGACAAGATATACTTGTACCGGTACGTAAACATTCAAAATTTATTACAATTAAATAATAATAATTTGGTCAGATAAGGGGATGTGTACTGGGTGTAAATTAAAACCAATATCCTTAAATTTGTGAAAAAGGGAGTTTACATTTATATTGACTTAAATCAAGACTTTAAAGGGCAAAAAATATAAATGCTTTACCTTAGAATGATTTGAACCCCAAAAAAATCAAAATTTTATTGATTATAATTAAAAATTGACCAAAGTTTGAATATTGCAACATAGCCGTGCTTAAATGTTCTCAAAATTGCTCAATTTTTGTCACTAAGGAAACAACATACAAATTGCAACATACATGACAAATGGACAATCTTCTTTATGAAATTAAATAGCTTCTAACAAATTACCTTGATTGCAAAAAATAACAAAAAAAACAAACAAACAAACAAAAACAGGTTGTTCAAAGTGCAAATCAATAGGTTTAAATTAAATGGCTGGGTAATGTTAAATTGCAATTTTTGTATATTTCTTGCAAATTTTACACCATGGCCTGTACTAATTTCATATATTTAGGCCTTTGAATAAATATGTGTTTTAAATGTACCTTTCATCAGCACTGCTTTTTGTTAACATTTAGTAATACTCCTGCTTCAGTAGAAAATTTAACAAAATTTTGCTATAAAAATTGTTGGATATTACAACTACAACTACTAATGTTATCATTAGTCGCTAGTCTCTCAGTTTTCTTTAAAATTTCACATCCATTTGAAGATGAACCCTCCATAAATTTTCAACAACACATAAAATTTTCTAATAAAAATGATGTAATCAATTAAACTTGGATTTAAATTAGAATAATCAATGATATGCATTAATCATCGGGTTGCATAACATATCGGTTGGTCTCGATGAAATTAGTTTCTCCAAGATATACCTTTACACACTGGATGACAATAAGGGAAAATATGAAGACTTTAAATAAAGGAAATTTTAAAGAATGTTTATAAAGCTGAGTAAACAATACAAAGTTGATTGAACCATTTTCTAGTTTAATGTCATTTAGGGCTATTAAAGGTCACTTTAGTGGTCAGGTATTTGTATGCATTTAATTTAGATAAAATAGGAAGGCTATGTATATAGATTTATAAAATCAAAAGATTTTTTGTCTTGCCCGGATCTGAATCAGACCCCAAAAAAATCTTTTTACACCCCCTCTCTTTAAGGCTTTAAAGGGGAATACTCTGATGGATAAAATTGATCAAAAGCTTATTATGTTTTCAGTCTTATTTCCTGTAAAAATAAGCTTATTATGTCTTCAGTCTTATCTCCTGTAATGAATTATTGCTGTATTTAATATCATAATGCTGAAAGCACTAGAAGACCTGTTTGGTAGCCTTGTCTTAACTGGCCAGTGGTAACATTGTTGTGATTTCGATAAAATGTTTGGAATGAAGTTTGTGTAATTGTTAATTATTTTTTAACACAAAATCAAATTTAATGTGTTTTTTTAATTTTTTTTAAAACCAAAAACAGTGACAGGTAAGGAAAGCTCTGCACCAAAAGGGATTGATAACAGTTTTGCAGGCCTAAAGGACAGGCTAAAACAGAGACTCCAATCCTTATCTCAGACAGGTTCTTTGCATGGCATTGCAAACAAAACACAAGAAGGCATAAAACAAGGAGTAGAATCCCTTTCTCAGAAAGGTTTGCATGACATTATTAACACAACCCAAACGGGCATTAAACAAGGACTTGAATCACTGTCTAAGAAAGGTCCTGACATGCAAAACCTTATGAAACAAACTTCTGAGAGCATTAAACAGGGTATGAAAAAGTCGCAAGAGATAGCTGGGCTTATTTATGGCAACGACAAAGATAATGAGCATGCATCCAATAGTACCCAAGATGTAGAGAAAAAAAACAAGAATGACTTGAAAAATGACACCCTTGTAGGCAACAGTGAACCCCAGAAACCTAATGCCCCTGAAACTACCAGTGCCAGCCCACAAACTAATGAAACAAAACCAGAAGATAGTCAGAAATCTGGAGATGTAAAGATTGAACAAAAGGATGGGGTAGAGGGCAAAGTTGATAAAAAGGATGATGAAAAGGCAAATTCGACTGAGCAGAGTAATCTGCCCCAGATTCAGCCACCACAAGAAAAAAGTCAGCTAGTGTCTAAGCCAGTAGATCAGGTTGCTAAAACAATTCATGATGCCCGATATGATGATATTGAAGATAAGGACCCTGGAACCAAGGTGGAGGTACTATTAGTTGCTTGCTTTTGTATTTTATGTTATGTTGAAATAAATTTCAGAATCTTGCATTTTTCAACCAAACAAAAATGTCTTGTTACTGAAATTTCAAGGCTTTCTCCAAAACATTTTGGAAATATACAAATTTGTTATATACAAGCAAAACATTCATTGGTCACACCACGAAATGTTGTTTTTTTTTGCATGCATATGTACATACAGAATATTCACCAATAATAAAAAAAAACTTTTATTTTTTTTTTACACTTTCATATTTATAGATTGTAATTATCCCTAGGTAGCACAAAAATGCTATAAGCAGCATAATTTAGGGAAAAAGCATTGAAAAATTGAAAAATAATTGCAGAATATAATATGGAAATTAAATCTTTCTCTGTAAATGTCATAATCAAATAATTTGTTAACTAATGGTAGTTCTATAATCCTACTAATACTGCTAATGCATATCTTATTTTGTACAAAAGAGCTAAGAAATATGCTAACTAAACACAATATTATCATTTTTAGCTTTGAAAAATACAGAACTCAGCTGCAGCTTTTTACGTTAACTGTAGGCTTTAATAACTCCATTTCAATATTTTGATGACAAAAGTAAAATGAATAAGTGAAACTAGATTTGCAATTTCAAGCAATAGCTGATGTGGTCTCTTTTGTTCACAGCATCAAAATCTACCTAGAAATTAATTTTCATTTTAATCGAACAAATTAAAATTTTCAAATGTTTTGATAGCCATCTTGAAAATGATAGCCACTTCAAAAAAATATTTCCATTGCATCTCTATCACAGTGTCAAAATCTGCCTACAACTCAATTTTGAAGTTGAAAATTTCTTATATTTTTTGGCGACCATCTTGGAAGTGACAGCAATTTTAAAATTTTTGTCACATTAATTCCTTCCTCTCATCATGTGAGACATTTATACAAAATATGATAAATCTTCAAAGCAGTCCCTGAGATGTTGAATAAAGTTAAACTTTTTTACATGTTTATGGTGGCCATCTTGGAAAAAAACATGACCATTCTGAAATTTTTCACAGATTCCAAGGTCTTATAATTTTCAACATCTCTAGAAGTTTTATGAAAATCTGTAGAGGTGTTTGCGAGATATTTGATTGGCAGTTTTTGAATGTAAGCATCTTGAAAATGACAGCCATTTTGAATCTGAAAATTTCATATAAGGTATAACTCATCATAATGAAGCTTTTGACCAAATATGAAATGATTTATACAAGTGGGAGCAAAGAAGATTCTGATTAGAATTTATCAATCAGACAACAGTATGTACATATTGACCATCTTGAAAAGGGCTGCAATTTTGAACTTTTATTTTTGGATAGATTCCATCCCTTATTCATACATTTCTATGGAGTGTTTTAATTAAAGTCCTTCCAGTTGTCTAAGAGATAATTGACTCTGGGTGGTGGAAGGTTCATTTGCAAAATTTTGTAAAAAAAATTGTTAATTGGCAACCTTTTTTTTTTTTTAAAAAGTGTTTTATGCACATCTACTCATAGTGTTCCAATTTTCTGCCAAATATGATTGATTCTGTCCTGGCATCTCTGAAACCTCAGACGGACAAACTTTTTCAGACCAACAACAATATGTTGTCCTGGGTATGTCTGGGGCAACATAATAAGAAACACATGTTGATTATATCATGTAATATCTACAATGCTTAATGGATTATCTTCCCCTTGACCATTTGTTGCTAACTTTGTACAGAGAGATAGTTTCTCATTTACATGCTACACAATTTTTGCTGTGTATTGCTTAGCCCGTAACAAGATGAGCTCAGTCACCGTTGCAAAAGTCTCTTAACTATAAACTATCTCAATGGGTAATCAACAAAAAAAGGAAATACATGTATGCGCATTAACATCTTTGTTTTGATTATCTCAGATTTTCATGTAAATACTTATCATTCCTTCTATAAATATCGATACTCAAATCATTAAGCTAGTGAAATCAAACAATTAGCATAATTAACATTGTTTTAAAGTAATTTATTAGAAGTTAGTAATGATATTTTAATTCAATGATTGTTAAACTTATATTCCATACAATTCAAACACAAAAGATCCTAAACTCAAATGTGAGGTTGTGACATCACTAATAAAACTTAAACAACAGTTCATAATGTACAGTAGAATAATGAATCCAAGATAAGGCCATAATGAAAAAAATATTCTAGATTCTACTTCCCGCCTGTCTCAATTTTTTTCACCCATCTCAAAAAATTTGTATTTTGATTTTTGGACAGTTTGGGTAAATTTCTTTTAAAATGACATTTTTTTTTACAAAATTCAATAAAAAATATAAAGTAAAACTTTGCTCGCTCACCCAAAATTTTGAGAAAAATGGATGAGAATATAGGAATTATTTTTTATGGCTTATATGTAGGGCAACCAGAAATACATAAATTATGGCCAATTTATAAAAAAAAATATTTTTTTTTAGTTATTCCCCTTGAAATTTCAGTCAGACTTTTGTTTTGTTGATCTATTCAGTCAAACCTGTGCATAAAGGGCACCAAGGCAACAAGAAAAATGTCATTCCTTGTTAAAGGGTTAATATTATACATTTATAGCCTTTTTATCATGTTTATAGGTCAATATGATGTTATACATTGACATGAGAAATGGATATTTACCAACAGTGAAGCTGGAGGTCAATATGCATCTCTTGGTCTATAAAACATCATATTGACCTAGTACAAAGACTACAATTGTTATATTATTAATTGAATGAATGCATAGTAATTGAAATACTTTACGATTACTTTAGTAATGAACATACATTCCATTTTACTATTCTTATTATGAAATTTTCTTTAAGTGTTTAAATATGTCCTTGTACTGCATTTCCTACATTTCAAAGAAATTTGGTTTATACACATTTATTTTATTTTGCCTTGCTCATGTAAAGTAAATACAAATAAGAAGATGAAGCAAACAAAGAATTTCTTGTTAAGTATATTTTTGACTAACATGGCGGTTAATCAGGCATATATTAGCTACTAAGTAAATGAAAGGAAATTTACATTTTGCTTTAATATGCTTTAATCAATTTCTCCTATCAAATTTTACATTTGAACTGGTTATAATACAACAATGGGAACTCTAAACATGACCTCTTTTTGCGACAGGAACAAGAATTACATTTTGAGTTATTTTTAGTACCATGCAATATCACCAAGTCATTCAGCCGTTTTTGATATCCTCTCATAATATAGGGGGTCACGTGATTATGTTCTGGCCAATGGAATAGCTTGAAAAATATCTTATTAATAATATTAGTACAGTACAAACAGAGGCATTCAGTTAAAAATCACTCTGGTCCGACAGTTTTCACCCTTGTCACCCCAGAATTCACAGGCATTGTCGGTGTTTGTCCGGCAAAATTGTCGGAAAAATTTCACCCAAAAAATCGTCGGTGATTTTCTTTGATTTTGAATCAATTGATAAATGCCGTTGAAAGTCGGACTTCCACCAGAATTGTCGGAGTTTTAGTGTCCTATTTGTCTCTTCAAAAAAAATATCAAGTTTTAAGAAGAAAAAATAAACTCAATGACAACCAGGTTTCGTATGACTTCCCTTTCAAAAAAATTATCGGAACGTATTAATAAATGCCACAAATAAAAAAAGAAAATTGCAAGGCTTCAACGAAACATATTACTATGTAAAAATATCTCCTCAGTTTACATTTGACGGAGAATAGTGGGTTGAAACACGCCTAATTTCAAAACATAAACCTCAGTACTGACATGCTAGAATGTTCCGGTTGCACGAAATCGAAGCATGGAATTTCTATTTTTATGACCAATCAAAATACAGTTTAGCGGATTCCCCTTAAAAATAGGCTCGCACGTTTTTTGTTTGTGACAAAAATAGGAGCTAAAGACGTGGTCTCTTCCAAATTCAGAAAGGAACTTTTATACTTTTGGAAAGTTCTATCAGATAAAACACGTTTATGAAGATGTTAGCATAAAAAAATGAGAAACGTTATCTACTCAACAAAGAATTTCACAGTCTGCTGAGCGAGGCATTGTGTAAAAAATAAACGCCTTTATGGTATGTTTTAAGTAATTCTTGGAACGGAATATTCACTGAAATATATGCCCTGCAAGTATATGTGAATATTGATTTTCTCTGAAGCTATTTTTCGTGTGATTTTTATTATTTTTTTTTAATTCAAAGTTATTAATAGCGTGCTATTTATAGGTCGTCACTCACAAAGATTAACCTTGACCTAACAAAACCAAATTACGCAATTTTAAGGCTGATATTCATGTAAATTATTTAATTAGTAACAAATTATTTTATATAATATGATCTTTTAATAAATTTGAGTTCTGACAGTCACATATACTTCACGATGTTCATACCAATTATAAATTATTTTCTGCTATACGCAAAATATTTTTTAAAAATATCCTCTCTATCTCCTGACTATTTGAAATATGAAAAGCAAGCTTTTCCAAAATAATTAACTGCACTTGGAGATAATTACTTCGTATACACAAGTAGATAAATATTGACATGTGCAATTAACAACAACAGGTGAGTTAATCCTCTGTTTCTCGGACATCCGTGAATGTCTTTGAATGTCAGGTTTGTTGTCGGACATTCGCCCCGTTTCACCCACAATTCACTGACGTCGGATTTGAGTGCTTTTCAACTGAACGCCTCTGTTTGTACTGTATATATGCCTGATATTGAAATAGAGTTGAGATGGATTTCATTGAACATGTTTAAACAAAAAGTTATTCTTGATAACTACGGTTGCTTTTCTTTTCTTTTAATTTGATTGTTTTTTTATGCTATATGAATCACATTATTAAATTAAATTTTATACCAAAGGATTGATTTTGTAAAAAAAAAAATACTGAGTTCGGGTATCATGGATAGTATTTTTAGTCATCAGGACTGGGTTGCTCAGACGTCATTTATGTAAGTTACTTGACGTTTAAAGTTTAATCGTAAATTAAATCCTTAATGAATTGACACTTAAAATTTAAACTTCAGCTGTCTTTAATTGTCATTTGTGCAACTGAGTTCTGGTTACAAAACCCTTCCCTGTTGCATCGCCCATGTTTGGAATTTAAATTTATGTACTTACTTAAGTTGAAAATACATCAGTGGTGCTTGTTAAATAGAGGTGCTTTTCTGAACAGGATAAAGGTGCTTGTTAAATAGAGGTGAACTTCTGAACAGGATATAGGTGCTTGTTAAATAGAGGTGCCTTTCTGAACAGGATATAGGTGCTTGTTAAATAGAGGTGCCTTTCTGAACAGGATATAGCTGCCTGTTAAATAGAGGTGCCTTTCTTGAACAGGATATAGGTGCCTGTTAAATAGAGGTGCCATTCTGAACAGGATATAGGTGCCTGTTAAATAGAGGTGCCTTTCTGAACAGGATATAGGTGCCTGTTAAATATAGGTGCCTTTCTGAACAGGATATAGGTGCTTGTTAAATAGAGGTGCCTTTCTGAACAGGATATAGGTGCCTGTTAAATAGAGGTGCTTTTCTGAACAGGATATAGGTGCTTTTTAAATAGAGGTGCCTTTCTGAACAGGATATAGGTGCTTGTTAAATAGAGGTGCCTTTCTGAACAGGATATAGGTGCTTGTTATATAGAGGTGCCTTTCTGAACAGGATATATGTGCTTGTTAAATAGAGGTGCCTTTCTGAACAGGATTGACTGAATTGAAACCCCAAGCATGAATATATAAACACCATTTTATTTATCTTCGGTTTTTTAATTTGAATAAAAAAAAAAGCAGGGAATAGCTGATTATATACAAAAAAGATTTTTGTGCAATAAAGAAAAATGTTATTATAAAAACTGCTTCTCAATAAAAAAAAAATCACTGTTTGAGAATTACTGGTTTTATTTGAACTGTGATTCAATTGTGATTTGTCCTATTCTTACATGCACATGCATGTATGTTATGAATATGGAATTCATGTAGAATGTTGCTGGCATTTCAAAGCAAAAATAAAAATGTTTGAATGATCATAGCAGTTTATGTTAAAACCAATCATCAACAACTAATTCGACAGAACTGTATATGCTTAATTCTTTTTATTTGGGAATCCAAAACAATTAAAATTTGATTTCCTGCTTTTTAAGAAAATTTGATTTTGTGTTGCACGAACTAGTACATTGTGTTTATTTTAGTGTAAAATATAAAAACGTATATAATAACATAGTTACTGTAAATATGGAAAATTTCGCGGGTTATTATTTACACAATTTTGATAGACAGACAATTCACATGGGTATAATATTCGTGCTCAGATCCTTTTATGTTCGACCATGCCATTGCTTTAACATGTAAGACTTCTACACTAAACTACTGTGGATGCACTTTTATTCGTGGACATCAATTTTCGTGGTTTTCATAAATATCACCATTTCGTGTGCACTTAAATTCGTGGTTTGGAATTCTGTCCATTAAAATTCTATTGAAAAACTCCATTTCGTTGGGAACTTAATTTCGTGGTTAAAATGAACCACGAAATCCACGAAAATTGGTACCCCACGAACAAAAGTACTTTCACACTATTCGTGTGGGGGAAATTTTCGCAAATATAGTGAAAATAACCCCTAAGCTAAAATTTCCATGTTTACAGTATTTTATATTACTCTCCTGTATTTGATACAGATCATTCCCCAAACTCTCATCAAATTGTACACAACTCCAAGACTTGTATGATTTGTGGAGAAAAGGGTCCAGAATGAGAGAGTTGTTAAATCTGTATTTTTTCCTTTGATCTCCTCATTCTTTCATGACCTAGTAAAGCATTTAAAGCTACGACTTTCAAGTTGTTAAACTGATTGGCAGATCCAAAAAAAGGGGGGGGCTCCCCTTTTTAGCTCACCTGACCCAAAGGGTCAGTGTGAGCTATTGCCATCACTTGGCGTCCGTCGTCCTGCGTCCGTCCGTTCGTTAAACTTTCATATTTTCATCTTCTCGGAAGCAAATTTAACCAAACCTTACAGGAATGATGTGTGGAAGGTCCTTTACAATGATTGCTCATTTCGTTCCGATCCGATAAAAAACATGGCCACCAGGGCGGACCTTAGGTTTAACATTGGACCCTTTGGGAAAAATCACATTTTCATCTTCTGCTCTGAAACAGCTGAAGCAAATTCAACCAAACTTTACAGGAATGATGTACTAAAGGTCCTTAACAAAGATTGCTCATTTCGTTCCGATCCGATAAAAAACATGGCCGCCAGTGCTGAACCTAGGTTAAACATTGGATCCTATGGGAAAAATCACATTTTCATCTTCTGCTCTGAAACAGCTGAAGCAAATTCAACCAAACTTTACAAGAATGATGTACTAAAGGTCCTTAACAAAGATTGCTCATTTCGTTCCAATCCGACAAAAAACATGGCCGCCAGCTCAGAACATGGTTTAACATTAGACCCTATGGGAAAATTACATTTTCATCTTCTCCTCTGAAACCACTGAAGCAAATTCAACCAAACTTTACAGGAATGCTTTACAAAGATAGCTCATTTCTTTCGGATCGGATAAAAACATGGCTGCCAGTGCGTAACTTAGGTTTAACATTGGACCCTATGGGAAAAATCACATTTTCATCTTCTGCTCTGAAACCACTGAAGCAAATTCAACCAAACTTTACAGGAATGATGTACTAAAGGTCCTTAACAAAGATTGCTCATTTCGTTCCAATCTGACAAAAAACATGGCTGCCAGCACAGAACATGGTTTAACATTGGACCCTATGGGAAAATCACATTTTCATCTTTTCCTCTGAAACCACTGAAGCAAATTCAACCAAACTTTACAGGAATGATGTATGGAAGGTACCTATTTCATTTTGATCAGACAAAAAACATGACCTCCAGTGCAGAACATGCATAGTTTAATATCATAGCCCGGTATGTGAAAACCATACTTTTCATTATCTTCTCTGAAACTTAACAAATTTAACTAAACTGTATTGGAATGATCTATTGAAGGCAAAGATTGCTTATTTCAATAGGATCAGATAAAAAACACTTGTGCCAATGGAGAACATAGCTTAACATTAGGCCTCATCAGTAAAATACATCTTTTTTGGTCATGCATGGCATAGAAGCATTTTGTCAGGTGAGCGATACAGGCTCAGTCTCTGAGCCTCTAGTTTTGGACATTAATGTATTTTCAATGAATATCCTGATACTTTATTAAGAAATACCCTAAAATTTTTGCGCTTGGCTCTGCTCGGCGAAATTAGCCCTTCACTTCTAAATTGGAACCCCCTTTTCCAATTCCATGGATCCGTGCCTGAAAACTAATAAAAAATATTCAGAACTAATTTTTAACAGGCTTAGTAGTATTTATTTGTAGCTATGGTTTGAATTGGGAAGGTTTATACTTAGTCTTAAAAAAATGTTAAAAGATACATATATGGGCAAGGAACTAGAACACGCACTCACCTACAGAAATATGGTACTTCAGCAATGGATGGACTATTGTAAAGATAGTGCTGTTTTACACAACAGATAGCTACCTCTAGCATTATGGGTCATTTCCATTCATTGATTTCATGCAGACAAAAGAAAACTTCCGCATATGCATTGTTTTTTGTATTTTTGTTTTTCATGCTATTTCTATGATTTTTTTGTTGTTTTTCACATTATTTATACCCTCTATAGCTATTTCCTGTTTTCATATTTCATGTCATCCTTTTTTTTGTGAATTTCTAAAGTTTGTAGCCACTTCCAGCAATGGAAAAAAGAAAACCTTGTTGAAAGACATTGAGACAAATTAAAAATTTAAGAACAAGGGCGGAATGCATTGGAGGTTTTTATGTGAGGGCTTGTTGTTTTTTGTATTGCTTGGCCCATTTCAGTGGTGGGTTTTTGTCTGTGAGGAGTTTCAAGCCTAATTTGGAAGTCTGGACAGGGTTGCACAATTGTCAGTTTAAGTTAATTGATGTTTTATGTTAATCGTACATAAAATCCTCACAAATTCAACCAAGTTAAATCACTATTAAAATTGTTCCTTTTTCGATCTCCTCTAAAATTTTTCTTTGCTTGTGATCCTGCCTCAAATACTCCACACTTTAGTGCTATCTCACAGATAGCAGAAATGTTTGGTAGTATTTTAAAAACTTTATATTTTATAGAGACTATTCAGCACACCAAGATGAGTGAATCGTCTTTGTCATTATTGACATATTTTATATCATTTAAAGTTTTGTTAAATGTGAATTTTGAAGCAATGATATTCAGCTCTTAATGAAAGCTTTGAAACATGTCTTAAATTGCAATGATTTTAAAAACAAAACAGAAAGACTTATAATGCAAATGGTTATTAAGGGGCTAAATGTGTTATCCCATTCCTGAAATCTCTCAATTTTTTTTAAAGCTTTTCCATTTCATAGGCATCACCATTATACAAGCATTCAGATTGTGGCGGCTTTTTTGCATGCTATGTTTCAACATTTCTTGCATCATGAATGGGTCTGCTTTCTAATGTGCTTATTTAGCTACCTATAATATGCTTAATTAAAAGGGAAGTCTTGCCTCATAATTATGCCCCAATAAAACTAGATTATTCTTAATATGCGAATACAATAATTGAACACAAGTCATGTTTTTCACAATTAAGAAAAACATCACAATGTTTTTGTTTTTTATAAGGTAAGGGTTATTCACTTTTATGTACCCAGTGTTGTTTATATATTATATTATTAGTCAGTTGTTTTTCACTTTTTTCAATTTGGTAATCAATGAAACTGATAACAGAACACCATCATATCAGTTTTTGTATTCCAAATAAATTGTACAAGTACCGTATTCCTGGTATTAAGCGCACAGGGTGTTTAGAAAATTTGAAATTGGGGCTTATCAAGTATTAACTAGGACAAAAACCATATTTCAAAACGAAGCTCTTGTAACAAAATTCTTTGATATTTCATAAGTACACAATGCAATCAATGTAAAAATGTTTAAACTATCCAAATCTTTGACAAACAGAAGAAAAAAATGAGGCAGATCAGTTGTTTGTACTGAAATGCAAAAGAATAACATAACTCGATTGTTTACATTACTTGATTGATTGGAAACTCCGATGCATATGTATGTGCAATTGATAAACTTATCGTATCGGAAAAGATATGAAATAAAGACGGAAATTGGGGTTTTTAGTTGGAATTTCGAGGGAGCGCTTAATATGAGAAATACTGTAACTGCAGATTTTATTCAGCAAATCTCATAATGTCATGGTATATTTATTTCTATTCCAGGAAAGTAAACCATTGAGGTTTAAGCCAGATGAGCCAAAGGTAATGTATAACACAAATATATCTTAAAAAAGGGTATCTTTCTTTTGACATACTGAATGAAAAAGTATTTTGCACTGGATCTCAATGAATTCTGTCAGCTTTGCAACATATACATATGTATAAAGAATAATGAAATTGAAAGAATTTCTATGTTTCATAATCATATTTCAACAAATTGAATACGAGAACAATCTTACAGCTTGTAATAGAGATTATTCTTGTTTAAAATATAGTGAGCAGTATTTCAGCTATACCAAGACCAACTTGTAAATGAACAATGGCTTTCGGATATTGGGAAACACTGGGACATTTGCTTAGATTAAGGGGTTGGAGTGAGGATCATGCTTCTCCTCAAACCAGATGATTTTAATTTTTCATGGTAAAATAGTTTGGGCCAAAAATTTGTCTAGGAATTTGTGATTTTTTTTTCTGCTGTTCCCCTCTTACTTAAATCTTGGATTTGTCCCCGAGAAAATTTTGGCAGCAGCTGCAAATAGAACAGGGAATTAGGCTTAAAAGTAATCAAGTTTGTCTACGTTTGTCTTTTGTCTTTTTAATGTTTTTCTTGTGCAGTTAATTCCCTAGTAGATTGTGGCATGTGATTGTAATTTTCTGCCATTTTTAGTGTTTTATGTTATCTTTGCTATATTGATGAACCACTCAAAGGTGTGTGTGGCAAGGATTATATTCAACATCAACTGTACATAGTCCCTCAGAATATCTACCTGAGTTAACATCAGTCTGAAAAATTTGTTGTTTAACAGCCAGGTGCAATCAATCAATCAGTTAATAATACAGAAATTATCTCCCCAAAATTTGGGCTATTTCATGAAAATAAGTGTTGCAGAGTAGGTATCTGTACAACCAACAGTTGATTTGCATAATGGATAATCAGATAACAGTGACAAATTGATTAAAAATTATTGACCTGTAAACATATTAATTTTTGCGGTTTACTAATTTTCGCTATTTTCGCGGTTGACTCTGAAACACGAAATATTACCCGTGAAAATAAGTTTTTGTGTGGAAAATAGCCTTTTTTACATTGAAAAAGTGAAATTTGATACATTTATTGTACCTTCAGATATGTTGATCTTTCATAAACTGCAAAAATAAGCATTTTGCGAAAATTAATACGTTTACATTAATTGGACTTCCCTTCTTACAGGTCCACATACATTTAAGTGGATATGCTCATACTACTGTAAAAATGATTTAGACAAAACATTTCCTTTACTATATACAACAAGTCATCAATTAATAAAAAGAAAAATGAACCACGGTGACCAATAAACATGATAAAATGGTAACTACCCGCAATGTATATATGCGAAAGCATTTTATGTTGTACTTGCCTATTGAAAGTATGTTTGTATAAATACATTTGTTATTATTTATAGAAAACTGATGAAGATAGTATTGATGCCTTACGAAGAAGTCTGAACAACTGATTCATTGATGACACAGAACAGCATAATAGAATCAGGAACCAGTTATCACTTGTTGTAAATTTCATCATTTTTCACCGATCTCATAATATCCTTATACAGATTTGTAAAAAACATTCCTTCTTTTGAAATCAAGCAACATGTGTTAATTGGCTCATTTTCTTTATCTTTCATCCATTCATTGACTTGGTACCACCTTTCTGATTACCGGTAGATCAATTATCCAAAATGATACTTTACAGGGGGTCCAACCTAATTGGTTGGAGAGGTCCTAATTTGGTTTGAGAAAAATGGTATCTGTATCAATTTGGGTTATTAAGACCATTTTAGTTAATAAAAATGTTCCCTTTCGGCAATTATTATATAATTTTTTTTCATTCAATACTTGTTCAAAATATTAGAGGTTTTAAAAGTTATTGAAGAAAAACCTTTTCGAAAATATTGCAGAAGTTCAAAATGCAGTTCGTTGATGTTTTTCCCTCAATAGCTTCAGAAATCTTACATATTTTGAACAAATATTGACTGAAAAGGATGAATTTATATAGTCATTGCCGAAAGATAACATTTTTAGCGTTACTTAAACGTTCTTAGTAATTCAAACTCATACGCAAACGATTTTGCTCCAACCAAATTAGGACTCCTCCAACCAATTAGGTTGGACCCCCTGCTGTATGAACGTAAAGAATCTTGAATTATTTAGTCAGATGATCAGCTTTTTGTGTGCTGAAGAACAAAAAATTAGCATTATTTTCTTTTAGTAAAGAATAGTTTTTGTATAACTTTTTCTTGAAAATATAAATAGAACTATAGCAACGAATTTGTGCAAAAAGTGAAAGAATAACATCAAAATTGGCATTTTTAGAGTTATTATGAAGATTGATTTATTATAAGGAAGTTGATTGTAATGAATTAATCACAAAAAGAGTTTGATTCAATTTGGACAGATCTGTATCTGATTTAGGGTAGACATACATGTATATATATAACCTAACAAGCGGTATCCTATTTACTTGTTTTAATAGAATAATTAGTCATTTGATGGTTCATTTGAAGTGATAAAAAGGGATGAATAAAATTACAAAATCTTGATAATTTTTACATTTTGAGGTTTTCTATTGTAAGAGAGATTTTTGTGTATAACATATAAAATTGATAATTTAAATATAATACCAGCTGACTCAAAAAACATATAGATATGTCATCGTTTATCAAAATATGATTTATTTTATTTTATTTCAGTAAAAGGAGGTATTGATTCATATATCATATCAGTTTTTATAACATACATACTTCAAATTCATTTACATGATTGCAAATAAATGTTGTCTTGTATATTTTTAGTCAGTTTTAGGCTTTTTAGAAACCGAAGTGTCCTTGTCATATACCTTGTAAAGCTCATTTGAAACTGCATTTCACATTCATTATTTAGGGATTGATTTCAAAATATCAAATCAGGTACATTTTCATTTCTTATTTTCTACTTATTTTTATTTAAAATTTATGCATGATTTTTATATATTTGGGAATACACAAAAAATAACTTGGGGACATGCTTATTTAATATTATCATATTTGTAGTACATAAATGTATTTTCTAGAGGTTTTCATCGAATTTCAATAAACATTATTTGTTTTTTAAAATAAGCTTATTTGACATTCAATATTGTATGAGTTAATAGAGGGTTTGTAGATATTTAATGTAATGTATGAAAGGTCCATATACAAATTTATTATTTTATGATATTATTTGTGCCCTGTGATTGGATCATTTGATGTCACATGATGTTCTGTAAAGATGGTGTAAATCTAGTTATTCCGAAAATAGAACATGATTTTCTTTATATGGAAATGTCAGGTTTACAACATATTTAATATGCTAATACATCGAACATTACTTACTTCTTTAAACGTGAACAATATCGTAAAATAATAAAACAAATATTGCATGGCAGTTCGGTCAATACATTGATTTATAGACCTGATTAGAGTCCTCAGTCTATATGCTCTATTTAGGTCTATAAATTCATGTATTGACCTTATTGCCATGCTATATTTGTATGATGTATTTCACTTGTCTATGCAGTGTGTATTGTAATGTTTATTATTTTTCAAATATTAGTGTATATTTATGTATTCAGTGTTAGTGGATATAATATGTGATAATATATATTTATTGTTTTTGAGGTTACTGTTTTGTTTTTAGGAAATATATTTCTTGCAAATGAACAAATTCATCTTTCTGTATTTTTAAAAAGTCTTTCATAATTTTTCATTTTTTATTTTGACATAAATTCTAATAAAACCTCAATATACATGTATAACATGATATATGAAAGAATGATTATTTAATTGATAAAAATATCTTTGCTGTTAACAAAGAAAGAGACAATCGTTTCATTTATATATATTTTTTCTGTATTTTGAATAATTATGTAAACCACAATACCAAATGGATAAAAAACTATTTTATAAGAGGGCTCAAATCAACATGAACAATTGCAATTTTATACTAATCCTGTGTGTGATGTTAGATTTAGTACTAATATCAAAGGAGAGGTGCCATGCTAATTAGATGGATATTTATATGTATTTTTGTAAGCTTTCATTTAACCTGTTTGCTCTCTCACTGCAAAAAGATGCCCTTGGATATTAAAGATAATTCAGTATCCAGAAGAAAACATTAAAATGGGACTTTTGAGTTAGCAGCTCTTTCTCTTTTTTTTGCCGTAAACGGGGGAAACCGGTACCAGAATGCATTCCTGTTGGGTTCATGCATTTACTCATTATGGGATTACCTTCCATCCAGGCACTTTTAATATAGTAAAAAACAGACCATATTGTTAACCTCAAAGTTCTGTTTTTTTTTTTTTTTTTGAGAAATATGAATAGGTATTTTTCATAAACCAGCTAACATCATATCATCATATGATAAAACATTCCATATTTACATCTTGATTATTTTTGTGAAGTTTTATTTTTTAGCCGAAGTGGACTATTTAAGACATGCATAACTGTGAAAGAGAAACAAACATGTAGATATACACTGCAAATAATATATTGGATATTGGTATATACAATCACATCCAATACAAAATGTTGCTGATTAATTAGACAATTAAGGCTATAATAAAAAGTGTCCTCGATTCTTATCCCTGCCTGCCCTGACTTTTTTCACCTGCCTCAAAAAATTTTTATTCTGGTTTTTGGCCAATTTGTGTTAATTTCTTATAAAATGACATCATTTTTCACAAAATTTTATTAAAAATATGAAACAGAATTAAAATTTGTCCACCCGCTCCAAATTGTTATAAAAATGGATGAGAATCTATGAAATATTTTATTATGGCCTAATAGGTTCTATACATTATGTATTGATGTTTATATCATAATTTACTGGTTGAGTTATCGAGTAAAATTAGTCCACATAGATGACGTTATCTGCAAGAAAGCATTTAATAACTCATTAATTGGTTCAGCTATAGATTGTTATCTTTCAAAAACATACTTTCTATGCTTAATTCAAACAAAACAAAAAAGATGATATCCGTTGAAAACACAGTGCCTTTTTAATTCAGTATAAATTCATAAATAGAATGAAGAGATTAATAATAACCAATATTTTCACTTTTTGTTGTAAGCAAGTCCATTTCTGACATAAACATTCCATTCAAACATACATTTTGCAGCAGCTGCAGTTACATTTGCTTTTTCATATGCACAATTCAGATCTGCAATTTCCAATAACATTTTTAATTACATTTACTGTATATGAAATAAGATTTTTATATGGTTGTATAAATAATGTATCATTATCCTTGGTGTAGACTTTATTCCATTTTATGATCTTAATTTCTGCGCCTACTTCTTTTGTAATTTTGATACCATCAAATGGATTAGGGTGTTATAGCATATTTTCAGCTCAATATTTAAGCCATTAGAAAAGCAGTATTTTCTAAACACACATTTCAAAAAGAACATGCATTTTTTGCAGTATTCCTTTAGGAAAACACTGGCTTAGCATGGGTAGATAATCAAATACTGGTATAAAATCAAAGTGAAGGAGATTGCAGATATGTTCATTGATAGTATGTATTACACCAATAATGAACTGTTCAAATACCCCAATAATGAACTGTTCAAATACCCCAATAATGAACTGTTCAAATACCCCAATGATGAACTGTTCAAATACACCAATAATGAACTGTTCATACATTATTTTTATAAAAAAATTTTAATTCATTTCACTTATTCCTCACAGTTTAAGGCATCCTTGTTGACAAATTAACACATAATTCTGCTTGGATTTTTCGTATGTCCCATTTTTGCATCAGAGTTTTCAGATCATGAGGAGTAAACTCTCCATTCTGTTTTTTGCAAAAACATAAATGTGGCCTGTGTTACTTGTATTGTTTTATCTAAAGTTCAAATGCACCTAGTGCAAATTTTATGAAATTTTGATCCTTGGAAAACTACATTTCTTAAAATATCACAATGGATTTGTTTTTGCTCTTGTTTGGTCATGCTGCAGATATTCAGTAAAGCAAGTTATCATGTGGTGATTAGGGTAAGTGAACAGAAATAATTTTGCTTAGATGTTCAGAAGTAATATTGTACTGTCCAAATGAGATTTTTGTATATATTTGTTGTGTGGAAAAATCGTATACATATCATATTTGATTATTTTCTGTTTTATTTGTTTTCAACAATTTTGAATGAGTGATTTTCTATTGAAGTAGAGAGAGTGACTATTGGAATTGAACCATAAGACTTTTTTTTCTTATCATCAGTGTATCTAGATGTAAAATATCTACTTTTTGGCGTTGTCTGAAGGTGTTTCTTAAATTTTGTTAAGATTAGAATATAACCTGTAAAATAATTTGTATTGAGAAATACTGATGGTCTTGTTTAATTCTGAAGAGTTTAATTCTTTTTGTTTCATTGGACTTGCTCAGTGCGGATGTGATCTTGAGTTGATCAGTGGTTTGCTTGAATTTGAGGGTAATGTTTTATTCAAAAGCAATACAAAAGGGATAAAATGCAAGAAAAACAGTTCAGATTTAACTTATGGTTGAGCACTATGAAATCCAGTTATACAATAGTAAAATTAGTAGTATTAGACAGTTTGTGCATAAAAAAGGTTATGTCATGGAAGTCGTTGAGAGTGAATTAGTGTACAAAAGTGATTTTGATAACTTGGTATTTCATATTTATTTCCAAATTTCCAAAACAATTTTTATTTTACAAATTACTCTGCAATGATTTTCTACATTTTGTTTATATTTGATTTGTAAGAATCTGTGTGCCTCCTCAATTAATATTTTGGCTGCAATTGATAACATTTTTGAATTTAAATTACATTTGCTGTCAGTGAACAAAGTTGAAAATTCAATGTATTCTTAAAAGAACAAATAAATTTTTACATTGCCCAGCATCAAAAGTAAAGTGGATGTTACAAATGTAGTCCAGTTAAAATGGGGCTTGTGAGTCTTGAACAATTTTAAACATTCTGAGTTTATAATTAGTTTTGAAAATTGCAATTTTACAAAATTATGTGACTTTTTAAATAAAAATTTGAATATCACAAATCTTTAAACATCATTTTTGACAGAGCAATTTCAAATTGCCATTTTCCTTTTAATATTCTATGTCACTTGATGAAGTGTACAGACCTTATTTTTGGTACATTCCCAATCTGTTGCATATTGGCAGGGTATGTAGTATTTAATGAAGGTAAAATTAATTGACTGGAGAACAAATTGAGATTTTACTTTTGTTTTATAATATGCAGAAAGATTAATCTTGGAAGCAATGTGAAATATGTATTTATACTTATCTATGTACATTTGTGTACATTATTAAATTTGTGGGAAATCCTTTTATGTTAATTTGTGGGTGTCAACTTTATTTTATATTTTTGATCACAATAGGAGAAAATAAATAATGTACAAAAATAAATTGTTTTGTTTTTCCTCACAGGATAACAGTTCATTGTGTAACAGTGATAAAGGGATTTTTCTCTAATTTCTAGCAAATTTAAACACCTCCTGACAGATTAGATATCAAAATAATAGTCAACATGTTTTGAAATTTGATCTCAGTTGGTGATTGGTCAATCATGTAAATGTCTCATGTCAGTTTCTAGAAATTGTGCAACCGGATGTTGATGAAATTAATACCTGCATCATTGTCTAGTGAAATGGTTTTTGCATTTTTATGACTAAGATAACTCAATCTATTGATAGTATGGCTTTTTTATGAAAAAATATTATATTGAATACCCCTTTCAATGAATGGAGAAATGATACACATAGCAATGATGGTAGCAACAAAATGGCGGCATACTTGAGACAGGAGATTTCAGAGATCGCTTTACTTCAAATAAATTGGGTGGAATTAGAGAAACTATCTCTAACATTGTTTTCCGGTTTGTAACGATAATTTCTCGCATCTTGATACATGTAGTTAAATTTTCACATTTTAAAGTTCTTGTGTAAACCTCGAACTTTAAAATGTGAAAATTTAACTACCTTGATGTGAGAAATATAGGTAATAAACTGGAAACAATGTTAGAGACTATATTTTTTTGATTCAGAACCCATATGATGGTTGATTCATAAAAGGAGGAGCAAGTTATGCTCCAGCTGTAAGGCAACAGTCAATAAGTTTTTCCCTTATCCATACGTATGTCCGTCAGAAAGTTTTCATCCAGGATTTCTCGGCATGTGTATGTATTTATCATTTGATATTTGGTCTGTAGCTTTGGTATGACGAGTTGTACAGTGTCCCCATCTTTTCAGGTCTATCACACAATACTGATAGTGTAAGCAATATCATCCCTACAGGTAACTTTTGATTTTTTTCTACTAATGTCATGTATTGAAAATTTTGTCACAGATTTCTCCGCTTGTGTATGATTTATGATTTGATATTTGAAGTTTTACGGTATGTTCCCTTCAAGTCCATCACTTATCTACTTGCTGTTTGCTTAAAACTTTGATTTTTATACGACCGCAAAAATTTTGTGGTCATATAATGGTATGGAGTTGGCGTCGTCCTTGTCTGGGTACAGCATAATTTTGATTCTAGTGGACCGATCTTTATGAAATTTTAGTATGCTTTATCTTGGCACACACGTAAACAGAGGTTTTAATTTTGAGTTGGTGGCCCACCAGTCTTAGAAAAAGGGACCAAAAAGGGGTGAAATTGGATGTTTTCACATATTTGACTGTAGAATATTTATGATTTATTGGATTTTGATGGGGTTTGTTTCAGTGTGCTTCTAAATATCCGAAATTTCAAAGCTGGAGTATGTCAACAGATTTCACGTAGTATGTACTGCTCACGAGATAAATGGGCCCAACAGGGACGAAACTCGAAGAATATTTATTTTTAAGTCAGATTTTGATGCAATGGATTCCTTGCGAAAAATTAATATGGCGCTCAGCTATTAGATTTTTGGTAACTTGTTTCCTTTCATGGCTATGAAGGGCTGAACGGGGACAAAATTGCGAATTTGCAGATTATTTAAAATTTTTATTTGTCTTCTGATTTCTATTGGATTTTTTTTCTTTGGATTCCTCTTGATCTAAGCTTTCAGTGATATGTCAATGGATTTGGCGTAGCTCTTACCGTTTCCTAGCTTCAAGGGGTCAAAGGGGCCAAAATTGCAATTTTTCTAAATAATTATGTCAAATCTTTATTATACCCCCTCTACACAGTAGTAAGGGTATGCTGGTTTTACCCCCGCTACACAGAAGTGGGGGTATACTGGTTATACCCCCGCTACACAGTAGTGGGGGTATACCTCTGTTCGTCCGTCCGTTCGTTCGTCTATCCGTAACCACACTTTTCTCAGCAACTACTTTACAGAATGAAATCATATTATGGCAAAAGCTTTCTCATGATGCTCTGATGGGTATATACAGAATTCAAGGTTACCACATAAGTACTTCCTGTTTGCCGAGACTTCATTGTTTTTTTATTGCTGTACAGCATAAGGAGGGTATATACAGAATTCAAGGTTACCACATAAGTACTTCCTGTTTGCCGAGACTTCATTGTTTTTTTTATTGCTGTACAGCATAAGGAATTTTTCGTCACACTTTTTTTCTGAAACTGTAAGAGGGATTCAATTGTTGTAATGCACAGAGCTTCCTTATCGTCCAATCTATCGTGTATTCGGATTTCAAGGTTACGCCGTAAGTACTTCCTGTTTGCCGAGGCGTCATTGTTTTTCATTGTTGTACAATATATGGAATTTTTCGTCACATTTTTTCTGAAACGGTAAGAGGGATTCAATTGTTGTTATACACAAAGCTTCATAATGGTCCAATCTATCGTGTATTCGTATTTCAAGGTTACAACGTAAGCACTTCCAGTTTGCCGAGGCGTCATTGTTTTTCATTTTTGTACAATATATGGAATTTTTCGTCACAATTTTTTTCTGAAACTGTAAGTGGGATTCAATTGTTGTTTTGCACAGAGCTTCCGTATGGTCCAATCTATTGTGTATTCGGATTTCAAGGTTACGCAGTAAGCACTTCCTGTTTGTCGAGACGTCATTGTTTTTCATTGTTGTACAATATATGAAATTTTTCGTCAAATTTTTTTCTGAAACTGTAAGTGGGGTTCAATTGTTGTTTTTCACAGGGCCTCCTTATGATCCAATCTATAGTGAATTTTGATTTCAAGATTTCAAGGTTACGCCATAAGCACTTCCTGTTTGCGGAGACGTCATTGTTTTTCAATGTTGTACAATATATTGAATTATCGTCACAATTTTTTCTGAAACTAAGTGGGATTCAATTGTTGTTTTGCGCAGAGCTTCGTTATGGTCCAATCTATCGTGTATTCGGATTTCAAGGTTAAGCCGTAAGCATTTTCTGTTTGCCGAGACGTCATAGTTGTACAATATATGGAATTTTTCGTCACAACTTTTTCTGAAACTGTAAGTGGGATTCAATTTTTGTTTTGTACAAAGCGACCTAATGGTCCAATCTATTTTGTATTCAGATTTCAAGGTTACATTTTAAGCAGTTCCTGTTTGCCGATATGTCATAGTTCTCCATTGTTGTACAACATATGGCATTTTTCGTTACAATTTTTCTGAAACTGTAAATGGGATTCAATTGTTTTGCACAGAGCTCCCTTATGGTCAAATGGATCGTGTATTTGGAATTCAAGGTTATGTGATAAGCACTTCTTGTTTGCCGAGACGTCATTTTTTTTTCATTGTTGTACAATATATAGAATTTTTCGCCACAATTTCTTTTGAAAATGTAAGGCAGATTCAATTGTTGCACAGACAGTAATTGTTGAACATGTTGGTTACTAGGATTATATCATTGTGTTTATACTTGTATTATGTCCCTATACAATAAAATTTGAACTTGCCACATTGATTCATGGTGCAATGAGCGGGGGTATATCAGGCTGCCATTCGGTGCCAGTTCTTGTTTTTCATCAGATTTCGATGGGATTTTTTTATACCCCCGCTACATAGTAGTGGGGGTATACTGGTTTACCTCCGTTCGTCCGTTCGTTCGTCCGTCCGTAACCACACTTTTCTCAGCAACTACTTTACAGAATGAAATCATATTTTGGCAAAAGCTTTCTCATGATGGTCTGATGTGTATATACAGATTTCAAGGTTACCGCATAAGTACTTCCTGTTTTCCGAGACTTCATTGTTTTTTTTTTATTGTTGTACAGTACATGGAATTTTTCGTCACAATTTTTTCTGAAACCTTAAGAGGGACTCAATTGTTGTTATGCACACAGCTTCCTTATTCCAATCTATCGTGTATTTGGATTTCAAGGTTACACCATGAGCACTTCCTGTTTGCCGAGACGTCATTGTTTTTCATTGTTGTACAATATATGGAATTTTTCGTCACAATGTTTTCTGAAACTGTAAGTGGGATTCAATTGTTGTTATGCACAGAGCTTCCTTATGGTCCAATCTATCGTGTAATCGGACTTCAAGGCTACGCCATAAGCACTTCCTGTTTGCCGAGACGTCATTGTGTTTCATTGCTGTACAATGTATGGAATTTTTGTCACAATTTTTTCTGAAACTGTAAGTGGGATTCGTTTGTTGTTTTGTACAGAGATTCTTTATGGTCCAATCTATCGTGTATTCCAATTTCAAGGTTAAGTCATAAGCACTTCCGGTTTGCCGAGACATCATTGTTTTTCATTGTTGTACAATATATGGAATTTTTCGTCACAATTTTTTATTGTCTCGCCAGCGACGAAAGTCGCTGAAAGCGAGACATAGGTATTACTTTCCGGCGGCGGCGGCGGCTATTGCGGCGTTGTAAAGTTTTTCTTAAACCTTAATAACTTTTTAACTGTAATGGATACACAGATCATCATTGGTCCACTTACGAGCTTTCCAGCGTCACATGTTTCAGATGACCTTGACCTTGTCTTCATGGTTCAATGACTCCATGAAAATTGCGATATAGTTTCACACTCAAGTCCTTTTCTCTGTATTCGTAATGCATAGATCCGTTATATTTAGTGTATTGATGCATCTTAGTGGATAAATGCCATTCTGACACCTGTCATGTTACTTTGACCTCAATTTCATGGTTAAGTGACTTTGTTATTATTATGTCCCCCAAACGAAGTTTGGGAGACATATTGTGTTTACTCCGTTTCTTATTATTATTTATTTTTACATTTATGTCCAATTCTCAGCTATTAAAGATCCTAGACTCTTCATATTATGTTTATTGTTACATACTAATGGGTAGATGCCAGTCTGACACTTGTCAAGTAACCTTGACCTTAATTTCATGGTCCAGGGACTTTGTTATCATTTTTGCATTTATATCTATTTCTCAGCTATTAAAGATCCTACACTATTCATATTAGGTTTATTGTTAAATATTAGATGCCAGTCTGACACTTGGCAATTAACCTTGACCTTAATTTCATGGCCCAGTGACTTTTTAAAATTTTTACATTGATGTTCATTTCTCAGCAATTAAAGAAGCTAGACTCTCAATATTAGGTTTATTGTTACATATTAAAGGATAAATGCCAGTCTGACACCTGTCAAGTAACCTTGACCTTAATTATATGGTCCAGTGACTTTGATAATTTTTACATTGATGTCCATTACTCGGCAATTAAAGAACCTAGACTCTCGAAATTAGGTTTATTGTTATGTATTAATCGGTATATGCCAGACTGACCTTTTTCAAGTAACCTTGACCTTAATTTCATGCTGCAGTGACTTTGATAATTTTTTAGATTGATGCCCATTTCTCAGCAGTTAAAGAAACTAGACTCTCCATATTAGGTTTATCTTAAATGTTGAATCAGGCATTAATTTTCTTGACCTTCTGTATTAGGTTCATCGTGTGTAAACGAAAATGTTTATATTGTGGCGAGACGTTTCTGTGTCGTCTACACTTCTGAAACTGTAAGTGGGATTCAATTGTTGTTTTGCACAGAGCTTCCTTATGGTCCAATCTATCGTGTATTCGGATTTCAAGGTTCAGTCATAAGTACTTCCTGTTTGCCGAGGCATCACTGTTTTTCATTATTTTATTGTGTTTATACTTGTATTGTGTCCACACTTGTAGTGTTCCACACCTGTATTGTGTCCCTATACAAATAAATTTGCACTTGCCTCATTGATTCAGGGTTCAATGAGCGGGGGTTATGCAGGCTGCCATTGATTCCTCTTGATCTAAGCTTTCAGTAATATGCCAACGGATTTGACATAGCTCTCTCCGTTTCTGAGCTACAAGGGGTCAAAGGGGACAAAATTGCAATTTTTCTAAACATGTCAAATCTTTAATTAGTCCCCTACCGTCTTCACCGAAGGGACTTTAGGTTTGCACTCCGTCAGTCCGTCAGTCTGTCACACTGAGTTTTCCGGACTTTTTTTCCCATACTGTTAGAGAAATTTAGTTAATATTTGGCATGTAAGTCTACCACTATGCGTTACAGATCAAGTTCTTGTTTGGTTCCGGTCCATTGATTTTTGACAGTGTTGTGAGCCTTGGACTTAGAAAATTTTGGTAAAATCTAGATTTTCCGGACTTTTTTTTTAAACCGTTCCAGATATTAAGCTTTTATTTGCTATGTGAGTCTACAACTGTGAGTTACAGGTCAAGTTCGAGTTGGGTTCTGGTTCCAATTGATTTTTGGCAGAATTACTGGCCTTGGACTTAGAAATTTTGGTAAAATCTAGGTTTTCCGGACTCTTTTTCAAAACGGTTCCAGATTTTAAGCTAATATTTGCTATGTGAGTCTGCCGCTCTGAGTTACAGATCAAGTTTGAGTTTTGTCCCAGTCCATTGATTTTTTATGTAGTTATTAAGGCCCCGCATCGAGATGCGGGTGCCCTATAGTTTTCACTTTGTCCGTCCGTCAACAATTTTTTTCGTCAAAGATTTCTTGGCTTGTATTAGAGGATATGATTTGAAATTTGGTCTGAAGCTTGGAAATGATGAGTTGTATCCTGTAAGCAATTGTCAAGTTTGTCGAGTATCCACTTCCTGTTTGCCGATACTTTGATTTTTTTACTTTAACAAATTTTTTGTTACAGATATCTTGGCTTCTACAATAGGGAATGATTTGAAATTTGGTCTAGAGCTAGGAAATGATGACTTGTATCCTGTAAGCAATTTTAAAGTTTGTCGAGTATCCACTTCCTGTTTGCCGATACTTTGATTTTTTTCTCTGAACAAAATTTTCGTCAAGGATTTCTTGGCTTTTATAAGTGGGAATGATTTGAAATGTGGTCTGAAGCTTGGAAATGATGATGTGTATTGTGGAAGCAATTTTCAAGTTTGTCGGACTTCTACTTCCTGTTTGCCGATACTTTGATTTTTTTACTTTAACAAATGTTTCGTCACAGATTTCTTGGCTTATACTATGGGGAATGGTTTGAAATTTGGCCTGGTGCTTGAAAATGATGACTTGTATTGTGCAAGCAATTTTCAAGTTTGTCGGGTATCCACATCCTGTTTGCCGATACTTTGATTTTTGTCTATGAACAAAATTTTCGTTACAGATTTCTCCGCTTCTTCAATAGGGAATTATTTGAAATTTGGTCTGAAGCTCGATAATAATGAGTTGTATTGTGTAAGCAATTTTCAACATTGTCGGGCATCCACTTCCTGTTTGCTGATACTTTGATTTTTTTTACTATCAACGAAATTTTCATCACAGATTTCTTGGCTTCTATAATAGGGAATGGTTTAAAATGTGGTCTGAAGCTTGGAAATGATGATTTGTATTGTGTGAGTGACTTATAGGTTTGTCACTGAATTACCTTCTGTTTTGCTGATACTTTGATTTTTAACTTTAAATGACTTGATATTTAGTGTGAAGCTAAGAAATGATATAGTTTGGTAATACTTCAAGAAATCACTGAAACAAGCAAATAACTGTATCAACACATTAGTGTGTCAAACAGAATTTGAATCCACACTCATCTGATTTTTACTTTTGCCCAGAGTTTCAGGATCGAAATTGCGGGGTCCTTCCGACAATGCCAGTTTCGACATGCTATAGTTGGTCTTGGACTTGGGAAAACTTTTCCTGTACTATCTTTGCTTGAATAACAAAGAATTATTCCACCGGTAGGAGACTTATGTATTGCCCGCAATACGATCCACACTTGTTTTCATCGGATTTGGATGGAATCCTTTTCTTTGGATTTCTCTTGATGTAAGCTTTTAGTTCATAGTAACTTATTTTGCATAGCTCTCACGGTTTTTTCATCAATAACTGAAACAAGCAAATAACTGTATCAACACATTAGTGTGTCAAACAGAATTTGAATCCACACTCATCTGATTTTTACTTTTGCCCAGAGTTTCAGGATCGAAATTGCGGGGTCCTTCCGACAATGCCAGTTTCGACATGCTCTAGTTGGTCTTGGACTTGGAAAACTTTTCCTGTACTATCTTTGCTTGAATAACAAAGAATTATTCCACCGGTAGGAGACTTATGTATTGCCCGCAATACGATCCACACTTGTTTTCATCGGATTTGGATGGAATCTTTTTCTTTGGATTTCTCTTGATGTAAGCTTTTAGTTCATAGTAACTTATTTTGCATAGCTCTCACGGTTTTTTCATCAATAAGTGATAAAAGGGTTGATTTTTCCCTAGTTTGTGTCCAGCTAAAAACCGGGTCAAGCTTTTTTTGTGTCTAATTATTGTGTCAAGCTCTTTACTGTGTCCACATTCACTTTAAACTACTTTTGTTGAAATTTCAGTGGTCAACATGCCGCGGTCATATCATGCTACGCTCGGAGTAGCCCATTATCTCCATTATAGCCATATTGGAATTTTTTGTCAAGAATTTGTCAGCTTGTGTATTTAGTAATGTTTTGATATTTGGTTTGAAGCTTTTGGTATGACAAGTAAAACCCTGTCTCCCGTTTTCAAGTTTGTCACTTATCTACTTCCTATTTGCTGATAAATTTGACTTTTTAGCTCACCTGGCCTAAAAGGCCATATGAGCTTTTGCCATCACTTGGCGTCCGTCGTCCGTCCGTCATCCGTCGTTAACTCACTTTTCAAAAATCTTCTCCTCTGAAACCGCCGGGCCAAATGGAATCAAACTTGAACTAAGTCATCATTAGGGTGTCTAGTTTCAAATTTATTATTTTTTATGTCGCAGGTCAAACAACATGGCCGCTGCTGCTAAAAATAGAACATAGGGGTAAAACAGCTATTTTTAGCTAATATCTCGGAAACAATACCAAACGCGTCAAAATTGAAAAGTTTAAAATGATCAGGAGATGAAGATCAATCAACCCTGAACTTTTCGGAAAAATCTGATGACCCAATTATGAGTAATTGCCCCTGAAATGCTGAATTTTACGGATTTTTATATTTTTTTGCAATTTTCTGCAAAACGATACAAAACGCGTCATTATTGAATGATCTAAAATAATAAGCAGGGTATTATAAACATACACTGAAAATTTCATAAGAATCAGACTGACCGATTTTGAGTTATTGTCCCTGAAATGTTGATTTTTATCGATTTTTGTAATTTTTGGCATTTATCTTGAAAACTATTGAAGATAGATAACATCTTTGAATTGCAAATATGATCAGTTACACAAGATCTATGTATACTGGAAATTTTGAAAGAA
>MJUU01014785.1:27337-39284 GCA_002080025.1 Modiolus philippinarum | reverse complement strand
TTTCAGCAAAATCCCTTAACTGGAGTATAACGAGATGTGTCCAGAAAGTCTCCCTATGTTGTAGTATGCATTAAGTCGATAAAGTCCAATAACTCCCTTATAATTTGTTGAATCAAAATGGCGATGTGATATGATCTATTACATATAACGACTAACAATCCTGTATAATTAGAATGAATTCGGACTATCAGTTTCTGAGGAGTTGCGTCCACAAGATTTGCCATTGTATAACAATGTGGAAATAATCAAAGTCCCATAACTCCCACAAAATGGCGATGTGATATGATCTAGTACTAATGGTGACTAACAATCCTGTAAAATTTGAATAAATTCTGAACAGCCGTTTCTAAAGAGTTGCGTCCACAACATTTGCCATTTTATAACAATGTGGAAATAATCAAAGTCCTATAACTCCCACAAAATTTGAAGACTCCAAAATGGCGATGCAATATGATCTTGTACTAATGGTGGCTAACAATCCTGTAAAATTTGAATGAAATCTGACCAGCAGTTTCTGAGGAGTTGCATCCACAAGATTTGCCATTGCATAACAATGTGGAAATAATCAAATTCCCATAACTCCAACAAAATTTGACGAATCAAAATGGCGGTGCGATATGATCTAGTACATAAAGTGACTAACAATCCTACAAAATTTGAACAAAATCCAATACACGGTTTCCGAGGAGTTGCGTCCACAAGATCTCCATTTGTATAGTATTGCTAAAAATCGTCAAAGTCCCGTAACTCCTATAAAAATAAACGAATCAAAATGGCGGTGCGATATGATCTAGTACATATAGTGATTAACAATCCTACAAAATTTGAACAAAATCCAATACACAGTTTCTGAGAAGTTGCGTCCACAAGATCTCCATTTGTATAGTATTGCTAAAAATCGTCAAAGTCCCATAACTCCTATAAAAATCGACGAATCAAAATGGCGGTGCGATATGATCTAGTACATATAGTGATTAACAATCCTACAAAATTTGAACAAAATCCAATACACGGTTTCCGAGGAGTTGCGTCCACAAGAAAGTGTGACAGACAGACGGACGGACGGATGGACGGACGGACGGCCACACGGACGCAGACCATTACTATGTCCCACCGTCGCAGTGCGGCGGGGGACAAATAATATTTGTTGAAAACCAAGGTCAGTGGTTCTCTCTTGGCACTCCAGCTTCCTCCACCACTAAAACTAACCAACGTGAAATAGCTGAAATACTGCTGAAAGTGATGTTAAACCCCATATCAATCAATCAATCTTTTCTAAATTTAGACTGAATTCACAATAATTCAATAATGAAATAAAAAAAAGTTCATTCCATTTCAGCATACAGAACATCTAAACAACAATCAATATTTAATGACATTCAAGTTTCAATATACATGTACATGTACCAAATGTTTTTATTGAAATTAGCTGCATAGTGATCCTTTTTTGTTAATGTATTTTGATTTTGCTCATTATTAGCAATCATACTCCAAATATCTCTCTCATCTAAAAAAGGTGAAAGTGCATTTTAATAATCAAAAGTCTCAAACTTGCATGATGATCCCTGAGTAATCTCTACATTTTGTTACACTTACCTTTTAGTAAATCAACTGGTTCTTCTAACAATGAACTTTGCTGACTATCAAGAACAAACCTATAAATAAAGAAACACATGGACTATGTATTGTTTTTACTCTTCTTTCAATTTGAATATGAAATGTCCCTCTGTGCTTTAAATGAACTTTGCCTCTGACCTAAGGAAAACATTTCCATCACCTAGGGCCAATACTTTAAAAACTGAGTAAACTGGATGAACATGGGACTGTAAATGATGACCAGTCTGTGCAGTATTCTGTTTTATTCAGGGTTCATAAAATCCTGCCTGTAGTGAAATATAACAGAGAGAACCGACTACTCTTAGTAGTTTATATACAGCTGTTCATTCTTACTTTAAAATAAATTAAATTTGCCTTAAACAAATATACATGTACAATATTATTTGTACAAATTACATATACCGGTAATACATTTATGTGTAGTTGTCCGAGTGGCATTACACTTTATGGAAAGTTGACAGGAAGTAAGTCTTAAACCGTACAAATGTAGTTTTCCAAATGAACAATATTTTGCAGCTTATAACTAGGTATAAATTATTTGCAAAAAAATCAAGTCTGTGTTAAAATGATAATAATCCACAGCCATGTTTATTTTTTATATATAACAAAATATAACATATTTACACAAGAAAAATGTGTAAAAAGTATTTATTTGCAAATACTGCATAAAAAATATAAAAATTATGTGTAAAGCAACATTGTACCTAAGATAAAGGAAACCTATTTATCAATTATATTTATTTTTTTTCTAGAAAAGCCTTGATTAAAAAAAGAGCTGTCGCCAAATGGCAGCCAAAAATATGCCACGCTCATTGAACCTTGAATCGATATGGCAAGTGTAAATCTAAGTTGGTGTGGACACAATACAAGTGTGGAAACAATACAAGTATAGACGCAATGATAAAATCTTCAAGAGAGAATTTTTCACAAGGGTTCCAATGTAAATACTCTGTCGAAATCATCTTTTTTTAGCCTATTTGACATTTTACACAAAAATCATAAGCATTAGAGAAATTTCATTACAACACTTTGAAAACAACTTTTCAAGAGAATTACAATGAAAAAGTGTGTCTCTCCAACAGTTTGATTTCACAGTATCTACGCATTAAATTATTTCTTTGAAAAAAAAAAATCATTGAAGAAGAACTCAACTAAAGTCACAGTCAAATTATCTCCCCTTCTTAGTTTCAGACAATAGTTACATTTCTTCATGCACATCTCCATATAGTGTCCTTCCTTTGTCTTAAGTTTTATTAAAATCATTTAAGTGGTTTAAGAGGAGTTGCGCTTATGAGGTTACTCATACATAGGAAATCAATGAAAAGTCAAAGTCAAATTATCTCCCCTTCCTCATTTCAGACAATAATTATAATCCTTCAAGCACATCTCCATACAATGTTATTCCTTTGTTTTAAGATTCATTAAAATCCTTCTAGTGGTTTAAGAGGAGTTGAGCTTACGAGGTAACACATATATATGAAATCAATGAAAATTCAAAGTTAAATTATCTCCCCTTCCTGATTTCAAACAAAAGTCATATTCCTTCATGCACATCTACATATAGTGTTCCTCCTTTGCCTTAAGTTTATCAAAATCTTTCATGTGGTTTAAGAGAAGTAGTGCTTACAAGGTAACATATACATAGGGAATCAACAAAAAGTCAAAGTCAAATTATCTCCCCTTCCTGGTTTGCAGCAATAAATATATTCCTTCATGCACATCTACATATAGTGTTCTTCCTTTGTGTAAAGTTTCATCAAAATCCTTCAAATGAAGTGGTAAAAGAGGAGTTGTGCTTATGAGTTAACCCATATATAGGGAATCAACGAAAAGTCAAAGTCACATTATCTCCCCTTCCTGGTTTCAGACAATTATATTCCTTCATGCACGTTTCCAAACAATGTCCTACCTTTATGTAAAATTTCATTAAAATCCTTCACATGGTCTAAGAGGAGTTGTGCTTACGAGGATACCAATACATAGGGAATCAATGAAAAGTCAAAGTCGAATTATCTCCCCTTGATGGTTTCATTAATAATTATAATCCTTCATGCACATCTCCATATATTGTCCTTCCTTTGTGTAAAGTTTCATAAAAATTCTTCAAGCGGTTTGAGAGAAGTTTGAACAGACGGACAGACAGATAGGGTGATTCCTATATACCTCCAAAATTTTGTTTGTGGGGGGTATAAATATATGAATAAAATGATATACATACTTATATGTTTTTAATATAACTATTCCAATCACTCCAAAGACTAGAACTAACAGGATCTGTAGGATTATATTCTACAAAACATAATTTATATTGTATTATTGTAAAGAAAAAATTTAATTTACATATATATGGATTAAAATGGTTAATGTTACAATTATGTTGCATTCCAACAATTTTATCTGAACATTCAACAAAATAAAATTCAAATTGTAAAACAGCATACATTGTAGACATACTGTTTTAAAATTTGATTTATACTGGATCTTAAAATGTAAAAGAATCAGTTTATTAATTATTGTGTATTAATGTAATGTGATTATAAACGTAACAACACCTAGAAAATGTTTGTTGTAGAATGGCTCAAGTATACCAATCTCTGAAAATGTTCTGTCAGTGTGAATTACTTCAATATTTTAAGAGTGCATAAAACTCATAGTTGACACTGGACCTTTAAAAATCTTTATCTGAAATGATCATGCGGGGCTAAGATATAACATTATTCATAATACTAGATATATGAAAAGCATATTTTCCATTCATTTATGCTCAATATCAATCACAAGTTGGTACAAAGTATGTTTAGTAAATCTGAAGAACAACAGAATAATCATTCCACATTCATATTTTCTGATAAGCTGTTGGTTAACAAGATTAAGGATGCAATTTCACCTGTTATGTTTGAGCCATGGTGATTTAACAACTTGCACTTGATTTTTTAGCTCACCTGGCTAATGCCAGGGTGAGCTTTTGCCATCACTTTGCATCCATTGTCCATTCCTTCGTTCATCAAGCGTAAACTTTTCATTCAAAGATCTTCCTCTCTGAAACTACTCAGCCAATTGGAACCAAACTTTGCCACAAATAGTCCTTGGATGGTCCTTTAGAAAAAAGGTGTTTTCAGGTCCCTGCTATATCCAAGATGGCCGCTAGCGGGAAACATAGTTTTAACATTGGACCCTATGGGAAAACACATACTGAGCCAATTGGAACTAAACTTGGCCACAACAGTCCTTGGGTGGTCCCCTGCAAAAAAAGTGTTTTTCAAGTCATCGCTATATCTAAGATGGAAGCCAGCATGAAACACTGTTTTAACATTGGACTTATTGGACAATACATTCAAAGGTCTTCTACTTTGAAACTACTGAGCGGATGAGAACCAAACTTTGTCACAATAGTTCTTGAGTGATCCCATGCAAAAAAGGTGTTTTCATGTTCATGCTATTTCAACATGGCCACCAAGAGAGGAACTTAATTTAAACATTGGACCTTACAATAAAACATATTCAAAGATCTTCTCCTTTGAAACTGCTGAACCAATTAGACCCAGACTTGGCCACAATAGTCCTTGGGTGGTCCCCTGCAAATGTGTTTTTTAAGGTCTGCACCATATCTAACATGGCAGCCATGGGGACTTAGTTTTTACATTGGACCATATGGAAATACATTCAAAGATCTTCTCCTCTGAAACTGCTGAGCCAATGGAACCAAACTTGTTCACAAGTCTTTATGTGGCTCCCTGTAAAGAAAAGTGTTTTTTTTTTTCAGGTTCCCAATTTATCCAATATGGCTGCCAGCATGGAATATAGTTTATCAATGGACCCATTGGGAAACACTAACAGAGGTCTTTTCCCCTTAAACTACTTTGGCTTATCGGAACTATAGTTTAACTATAGGCTCTTTAACAGAACAAGTCAATGTTAATCAAGAGCCAGGTGTGCAAAACAGGCTATTGAGAACCCTTTGTATGCATGTATAAATCATGAATATACTTGTTAATATTTAACTGACAATAAATGATAATTTTTACTTGTATAGAAGGTTTATCTGCTAAAAATTGATCTGCAAGTACTATGACTAAACCAACTAGTAACCCACTTCCACCATAGAGCCATGGCTGTCTTCTTTCCTCTGAAATATTATAGACATGCAGTATATCAGAAATTTCTAACTTTTCTTTCTAACATGTAAAATGTAATGTCAAGTATAAAACATTGGTTTCAAGTATAAAACATTGGTTTTAAGTATAAAATATTAAGTCATGTATTAAATGTATATGTGAGAATGTATTTATTATTCCTCTTCTTAAAGTCACCTAGAGATGCTAATAATATATATATTACACAATTTATGAATATAGTGTATTCAAATGTTAATTTTTATGACCTCACCCAACAACATTGTATGGACATATAGTTAAACCCAAGTTGAATATTCCATTATAAGGCAATAAAAAGTTTTCCGGAACTTTTACAAGGCTTTAGATATTGACTCTGGGTTGCCACTTTTTTTATGTTTCCAAATTCAAGGATTTTTCCATTACTTTTAAAGGATATTCTAGTCTTTTCAAGGACCAAAATAGTCCAAAAATTCTAGGTTGAGATAAATATTTTCCAGAATTTATAAAGTGCCTATCAACATTAACTTTATCATATTCAAGAGTTCTTCAAGAATATTTCCAAAAAAATGAAAAAATGGCCTGAGAACCAATTCTTTCTGGGTTAAAAACTGCAGGAATTTCTAGGCTATTGAAGTTGGGTTATTTCATGTTGTTCAGACACATCTATTTCCCTTTTTTATTTCTTTAGAATTTTTATATACACATGCACATACATTTGTATGTAAAGACAACTAAATTCTAACTTAAACAAACGAGTTAAAATTCTCGTCGAACTGTGATAAAAGGTAAAACAAAAAATATATATACACATATCAAAACTTAAAAAAGATTAAAAAACAAGCAGACAGAGGTAGGGATTGGCCAAGATCATCGACATTGATGTCTTCAAGGGGCCGTGGAAGAGAAACTAAATGGCTGAGAAGTGAAATGCTATGTCACAAGTGGAATACAGGTAAAATAAATTTGATGCCCACAAAACTAATATGATACAACTTCCATCCCCACAGCATGACATGTGACTTTTAGATTCTTCCAATTCCTATTGTCACTAATACATCATCAAATTGCTGTAATAATATTGTTTCTAATTCACCTTTCCTTACTCTGTTGACTTCTTTGGTTGTTTTTAATATGGCGGCCTTTATTCCCTGATCTGTTGGGTCCATAATTTCAGCTTGCTGAAAAAAAAATCGTTGACTCAAACCATTACTAAGTTCGATCATCACAGTTCAGTGGGGAACAAAATAAATACAGCAAGAGAACTTGATCCAAAGGTAATTCTGAAGCCATATTTAATTGACAAATGAACTCAAAGTTAGTGTAATCTAAATGATGTATTAGAGAGGCCAAAGGCCTAGATAGCAATCTCAAAGACAAGGTAGGTAATCTAAGGGAAGCCCCAAGCACTGTCTTAGTATTCTTTGTGCAGTTCTCACCAAAATTACATGTACATTTGTTTATAGTCCCATTTTATTACTAAATTTTGGAATGCCACATATTTTAAGGTATTCTTAAAAACACAAGAACATCTGTTAAATGAAGATTCTCTCATTCATTGTCAAATAAAGCATTTGAACATGCTGAAAATTTTCTTAACTATCCAGGGTTTCAATACATGTATATTGACAATTTAAATTTAGCTGCCTACAATTCATTTCATCTATATTTTCATTTAAAGAGTAACAAGTACAATACAAGTGGTAATTTCCACAGGTATCTAACATGGCTAACTTTCGCTTTATGATAATAAATGATCAGAAATCGTGAATATTTCAGTCTGCGAAAATGAAATCAAACAATTTGGAAAGAAAATTGCGAAATTTGCAACCCGCAAAAAAAAAACAACAATTATACTTTATTTAAATACACAGCAAGCTAGTTAGCACATGTATACATGTAATACTGTTATACTTGAATAAAATTATCAACATCTGTTTAACATGTTTAAATAATCAATTGTAACAAAAGTTTAGGCCTTTAGAACATTGTTAACCAGAATTGGGTTCCAGCTTCAGAGTAATACAAGGGGGTAAATCTTCCCCGGCGAAGGAGGCGGCGCCCTTCCCTTGATTTTTCCCCCTCAAAATGATGTCTCCAGAACTGGGATTTTCATATCATATTTTTAGAGCATACTTACTTTTCATTAAAACTTTTTGGTAATTTTTTCTTTTTCAGATTTTACAAATGTTCAATTCAAGGTCTTTTTAAATCTTTGATTTGATCTGCACTGAAGAGACATTAGTTGTCAATATGACCATATCCAGAAAGTACATTTACTATAACTTTGGTATCTTATTTCCTTAGAATTAACTTATGTTTCAAATATTCATTCAACATGTTTTACAACAGGTTTAACTGAGCACAAAAGATAATATTAAACTCAGGCTAAATCCTTGTTCAATATTACTTTATTGCTTCGTTAAACCCCATATCGATCTTGTGGAAGTGCTAAAATTGTATAAAATCACAATGTGAAACTTGCCAATCAGACAAGTCACCAATAAATATTACTTGCCCTTCCTAAAATCAACTTGACCTCCCACATTCAGAATTGAAGATAAACAAAATTTCAACTCGACGGGTGGACAAGTCGTCATCAAACTTAACTTGCCCTGCACATATTTTACTTGCCACGGGTAAGCGGGAGAACACTTAAATCTATCCCTCATTATGAAAGCAAATGTTATGTATTCGTATAAAAACCTTAATCATATCTGATTTTGAAATAATTAGAAGAAAATATATATATATATCCTGACCTTGTAAGCCATCATTGCTAGTGTGTAGTTCCCAACAGCAAATTCAACTTCTCCTTTTCTGTAAAATCCCTATAAAAATAACAAAATATATATAATAAAGATGGTAAAATGCTCAAAAATGATTGCCAGTTCCCACTAAACTCATGACCAGTAAGAAAATATGATAAAAATAAAATAATTCATAAATTCTCATCCATTTTTCTCAAAATTTTGGGCAGGCAGATGAATTTTATTTTTTATCAAATTTTGTCAAAAATGCTGTAATTTTAAAAGAAATTTACTCAAATTGGCCAAAAAATCAGAATAATTTTTTTTAAGCAGGTACAAAATCGGGGCGGGCGGGGATGAGAATGTAGGATATTTTTTTATTATGGCCTAATGTTTGTTAAAGAAATAGACAATCAAATATCTTTGTGAGTCATTTTGATGATCATAGTCAAAAGTAAGTCTTGCTAACCATTTATTTTTTAATATTAAAACTCCAAGCCCAAATAAAGAATTATGATAAGCAATGCTTTAGCAAAAATTAAGTCTGTACATAGACAAAGTACATGTGTGCCCTCTGTGATGGTTAGAGGCTGTGGAAAGATTTCTTGTGTATGATATGTATGCTTTATATGAGGCTTGATAGGGATAGATGTGCTAGCTGTTTTTTTTTTTTGTTCCTAGTCATGTCTTGAAGAGAATCATCAATCATGATTGTTAATCGTCATGTTTGATGTAAAATGATGAAAATGCAATGTCCCACCATATTCTCATTTCTTGTCTATTAATTCACAATGAAATGATATTTTAATTCTTGTATGCCTATTGATGGTACCCTTATGCACCAGCATCGTCTTTGACATTTTGATGTACTTAAATACAGGGTGATTTCTGGCTTTCTTTCTTTAGAGAATTTATTATTATCATGACTCCCCATAGAATGTGGTCTGGACACACCTCTGTTATCTCTTTATATCATTTGTTGAGTAGCTTTCATTACTGATTTGTACATGTAGCATTTGCCCTCTAGTATTTTGTAAGGCAATGAATGACAGTATTTGTAAGAGTACTTTGTTAGATATTTTCCTGTTTATTGACAATCCAATAAACATGGCCAGAAGGCTGTACCTTTGAAAGACACCCAAAGAATTTTACACAAAAGGATTTCAAGTGGTAAACTATAGAACAACATTCACTCCAGGAAGCTGTTAAAAAAGTCATTTCTTTCATTAAGCATGTTAAGTTATACAGTGTATATAAAATCGTCAGGCAACTGAGAAAATATATTAATTTGTTTTACATGGAAGGAAAATCTACAATCTACCAGGGTAATAAAATTTTGCTTACCGACTTAAAATGAGCTTCCTAAGACTTTGCTAACTAGAAAATTGGGATTAATGGGGCAAAATATTTTACATACATGTAGTAATACTGGATAAAATCAGAGAAATCCGAATGACTTTTACAAATTGCAAAAACCTCACCGTACTACATCCTTAACATGAGAAGAAATGCACCATTCAATTAATGCTGCTCAGCTACATAAAATTTTTCATTAAAATCGATTGCTCATATGTTTTACTTTGATTTTAAAACTTGATAACAAGCCGCCGATTCTTGTCAAAGAAAATCTCATATCAAAGCAACAGCATCAATTCCCTATTCGATGTGTATGAAAAAAGTCAAAGAATCATTCTCCTTCGATTGGACTTGCTCAAAATTTGTATTGTCTACAAACACAAAAACAGTAATTTCTACGGAGCCCGGTTAGGGACATATGAAAAAAATATATTATATTGTGCGCACATGTTAATATATTGTGCGCACATTTTATTATTTTGTGCGCACAATATATTATCTTGTGCGCATGAAATAAGTATTTTGTGCGCACATTATATTATTTCGTGCGCACAAGATAATATATTGTGCGCACATTATATTATTTTGTGCGCACGACATAATTATTTTAAGCGCACAACATAAATATTCGGAACGCACCACAAATATCTAGGGTGTAAATGAACCAGTCAAGAAGCAAGCAATATGAGGCTTGGTCATGGATAAATATATACGTTTTTACTTCGAATTAGGCCTTGATTATACAGAAATTTTGGCAATGCTTTCCCATAATCATAGATTCATCATATTGATGCGACATTTTGAGAGACAATTAAAACGGCTGCACCTTTATCATCGGAAAATATATACACCAATTGAAGAAGTAGTTTCATTTATCAATGACCAGATCAAGGCATCAGGACATTGTCACAGATACCGTTGGATGCATATGAAATGTATACAGGCAGGATTAGTGATACAAAAAGAATATGTAAGAATTTTGTTGCAAATCCTCGATGAAAAAAGTGTTAAGAACATAAAAAAGTCAAGACTGAAAAGACGCGCTTATTCAACTAAAGGACCCAATTACATATGGCATTGAGATTCATATGACAAATTAAAGATTTGCATACGTGGATGCATCGTTGGGTTTTCTTGACATCTAATTTGGCTGAAAGCAGGATCTATAAGTAGCGACCCAAACATCATTGCTGGATATTTCCTGGAAGCTGTGATTGATCTGGATGGATTACCCGTTTTGGTTAGGGGTGATTTAGGAACAGAACTGCCTTGTCGCAGTCATTTTTGAGGCGTGGAAACAATGACCAGCATTTAAATAATGCAACCGCATTTATCTACGGGACAAGCCAACATAACCAGAGAATAGAATCTTGGTGGGGGATTTTACGGAAAGAGTTTTCCTCCTTTTGGATGTCTCTTTTCAAAATTCTTAAAGATGATTGTTTATTTAGTGGCGACTTTCTTCACAAGAGTTTGATTCAATTCTGTTTCCTTCCTATCATTCAGGTAAGAAAGTTAAATGTGCCATTAAAACTTTCTGAAGGCCTTAAATGTAACATGACCATCATTGTCTATAAAATAAAAGTCAGATGTAACAGCAAATGTATACAAAATACTTTAAAATTTCCGATTTTTTTTTGGTGTGTTCTTCCTATATTCTCTGACATGCAATGCCAGGTTTTCTAATCTATTTCGTTCTCTACAATATGGCCTAACAACGGTTGAACTTAATTGGTATCTTTTTTTTTTCGTTACTTCTATTGTACATATATGTCCCAATTTTTAGATTTACAATCTTTTGGTTAGAGTGCTTCTGATGAGTATTCAATAGACCAAACGCGTACGACGATTGCAATTTTTTTGCCTATAACTTTATTTTAACTTGATTTTAGTGCATCATTGAAACATTGACCTTTTCGAATGTTTTGTTTGTTTTAAATTTTGATTCTGGAGGTGCAATGTAAATAATTTTAATGAAAACATCCTTGAATATACAAAATTGCATTTATGTCATAGTGGTAATTAAGTAAAGTGGGTTAAATTTGTATCAAAATGCATGAATATGCATTTGAATTTATTTTGTTATGATAGTGTGCAGAACAGATAAACCGT
>MJUU01014785.1:0-11312 GCA_002080025.1 Modiolus philippinarum | reverse complement strand
AATGATTTCATATTTGGTCTGGAGCTTTATGATGATGAGTTGTACCGTGTAAGCTATTTTCAGGTTTGTTGCGCTACTACTTCCTGTTTACCGATACATTGGTATGTTGATACTTAGCCTAAATTAAGTTTTTTGAATAACATTAAAAGATGCAGTTGACTTTAAAGATCAGCCTTTTATTTAAACTTCTTATTATATTGGGCATGCGGGGGTATTCATTTGTGGCCCAGTGGACCACAGTACCTCTAGTTTAATAATTGTATTCATTTTTTTGGAAATGTAATGGACATATTTCTAATGTAATGCATCTAATGGTAATTTAATTAATTACATAAATCAAACCTGTAGCAACCCCTCCCCCGCACACACACACACACACACACACACACACAGATATAATAATTTCGTTGATGTATGTGAATATAAAAATAGCAGAACAGGCCTCTCCAATAACTTTTTTTCAAACTTGTCCCTCGGGACAAGTACCTCTGAAGATTTACTTGTCCGAATGAAATTATCACTTGTCCGAAATATTTGACTGAATATCCAAAAAGAGTATCAGAAAAAAATCAAAGAAATAAAAGTGTATTAGTTATTTAATAGAAATGATACATACTGACAAAGGCTTATGTAGTTAAAAAAAGAGTACATTAAACTGAAGACAAAACAAGTAGATAATTTTCTTTTGAATAAATTCCACAGGGAATGTTTCATCAATAATATATTGTGTTCTTCATAACCATATCAAGACTTTTCGGCCATTGGCCTTCATCAGTTTTCACTATATCTCAATGTCCTACATGGTGGCTTCTTCCTTTGCTAAAATATTGACAGAATGTTTTACTTGTGTTCTATAGATACAATGACGTCATAGATTGATTGATTGATTGAATATTGTTTAACGTCTACTCAGCAATATTTCAGCTATAAAAAGACGAGAACAAGTTTGTTGATAAATATTCACTTTGGGGTATGGAAATGGGACGGGAAATTCTGACTGCCACTGGAAAAGTAGGGTGAAATCGTCAAGGGCGGGGAATTTAGCCTTGTAGCCGATCACCTACGGACCACCCCAAAAAGAGCTTGCTACAAGGGTTCTTTAACGTGCAGGAAGCGTGGCATTTCTTCCAACACGTGGACCTGAGTTTACATCCCATCCGAAAGATGGGTTGTGTATTTATTAATCCCGCACAACCACGGAATGGGTCCTATTTCTATATCCCGGGACCCTCGGGGTCAGCCTCCGTTTAGGAGGGGTCACACCCCGCAAGCCGGAGATACTGGGTCCTATTTCTATATCCCGGGGTTCCCTCGGGGTCCTCTGTTAGGATGGCTCATACTCCAAGCTCAGAGGATGCTGCGGGCCTATTCTTCAGCCGGGACCGCGCACGGCGGGACGTCATAGAAGACAATAGTCAATGATAGTATGACGTCACAATTTCTCAGCTTCTTTGACGTCATATGATAAAGGGAGTTTTTGTAAAGACATTTCATCTGTTTTTATATTTGCACCAAATGGTCTGATAGTATTCAGTTTCTGCATCCACTGGGCTTCTACATGTTTCCTATGATAAGGTGACTTATCGTATATCTGTTGAATTACTTGAACAGTCATGTCTTGATTTCCATAATGGTATTGTTTATTGAAATGTTCTGATACTGTTGTGTCTCTGTTGTGTTTAACATCAGCTATTTTCTAGTTGTACCTGGATATTCTGAAGTTGATCAGTATGCAAGTATGTACCGGTACATATTTTTTGAAAATCTGGTATTTCACATTAATAGACACTAGACATTACTGAAAAAGTTGGTTTATCAAAAGACTTGTCAGACTTGATTGGGTTAACAAATATTCTTTGAAATATACAAAAGTAACAAAAAATGCTAGAATAGGGATTTATACATGTTTAATGGGGACTTATCTATAGATGTTTCTTCATTCAGTCTTCCTATTACACAGATTTCATTCATACGATCATTATATGAACTTTGCAGAACATGTTATTTTCATCTTTATGAACTAATACTATTTTCTCTTGCATCGAATTTCTTAAATAAATTGAAAAAAAAATCTTGTAAATGTGCCTGCATGATCGTTTCAAGTAATATCAAATTGTTCCATAGATGTCAATAATATGTACTGGTATGAGTACATTTCTTTATTCAAATTTCGTTTCGCTTAAGAATCCGTATTTTTATTTTGTTTCGCCTAACGATCGGTATTATCAAAATGGCGGACACGAGTGAAAACATCATTTTCGTTCTTTGTTTAATAGTTCATCATAAAAAAAATGTTTTAGAGGAATCTAAATGAATTTTCTCATTACGCATCGTTGTGGCGGATTTGAAATCCTAGTTTGACAAAAATTTTAACTTCTCCCGACGGACAAGTGACTTCTGAATTTCACTTGTCCGACAGACGTATCCACTTGTCCCGGGCAATCGGACAAACGGTATTGTCGAGGCCTGCAGAATCTCCACTAGCAAGATCACCATGATAAGATGTACCTGTGCCACCCCCACCCCCAAAGGCACTTGTTACATAATAAAATGTCAGCACCCCTCTCTTCTTCCACAAGGTAAGCAACTATTGTGTTCACACAGGCACTAAGAGAGGGAGGGACTGACATTTCTAATGAAACAAATGCCTGTGACCCCCCCCCCCTTTTTTTCAATGTCTATGGATACGATATGCCACTAGCAGCAAAGTCACCAATTCTACATATCTAAATTCGGACACAAATAATTTTTAAGCCTTCTTAGGTTAAGTTTTCACGTGCAAACCATGTTAATTCAACCTACGCTTTCTTTTGTCATTTTCCAAACCTTTACACACTAGAGTTACTCCCCTTTCTTCAGACTATTACAAAAAATATTTTGGACGTTTTGTGTACGTATGGGGAGTCAATTTTTCCTGTCCAATATAGTCAATAGATCTCTCTATCTCTTTTTTTCTTTTTAAGGGTATACTCTGGTTTTGAGCCAAATTTTAAAATATTTTAACTTTTTTCCAACCTTGATTTTTGCAATCCACTGTTGATGTCCAAATAGTTGTTTAGCACTTTTGCTCAATTTTCGGCATTTTTTCCCATTTTTGACTATTTTCGTGGAAAAAAAATCTCACTTAGAGAATTTGACCTTTTCTCATACTTTCTACAAAGCTCTAAAAAGAAGGGATAAACAAATTTGACCACCCAAAAAATCGAGGCGACAAGACAACAAAAATAAATTTTATTTGCCATTAGAACGAGCCATTTGCAAGATAAAGAGACATTAAATACTCCTTCTATTTCAATTTTCTTGTGTGTCCAAAATTTCCCACCACCTGTCCGAAATTTTACGATGTATGTCCGAAATTACCCTTTGCGTATGTGGTCCGTTAAAGATTCCTTTATTAATTTATCCATGGCTAAACCAATCATAAGTTAGCATTGAAAGAATTTTCGGAACATAACTTGAGTGTTCCTTCATTATAAGGCCACATCAAATTAATTAATAGATTCTCATCCCCACCCGCCCCATTTTTTTCTATGCTCAAATTTTTTTTTCTTTTCAATTATTCAAAAATTTTCTTTAAATTCCTATCAATTTTAGTGAAAATCGGTAAAAATATAAAATAAAACCCTCCCACCCGCCCAAGATTTTATGTTACAGGTGGATGAGAATCTACAAATTAACTTGATAGGGCCTAATACGACATCTACAGAGACATCGGCTATCGGGAAAACGGCAAAGGGCGGAAAGCCAAAAACCGTCCGAAATTACCCGAACTGCCCCTATGTGGCCAGTAAAAATCGTCTGATCTTACGAAATATTTCTTTAGCTCATTCGGTAGCGAGGCTAGCTACGAAGCAAAAGGTCCAGGGTTCGATCCCCTATTAAATTTGACATGAATCCAACAGCCAATTAGCGCACAAGTTTTGTGATTACTCTGAAACTATACTGACTTGTTGATAGAAATGAATATTTTTTGACACAATTTTTTAACATAAATTTTGTAAATTCAATGCTATTGTACACAAAATATAAATGATTTTAAAATTGCGTGGCCATAATACAGTACGCAGCTGAACATTTCCATGCGCATTTCATATGAAAAAGACCGATGTTCACAAAATTATCAAGAATTCATCTGTTCTCGTATTTTCATGATTATTGTACCGTTAAAGAGAGCTTGAAAAACATTTCCTTCCTGTAATCAAGGAATAATTTGATAAACAGTAATTTCCACAATGCAACAATATAAGCAAAATGCAAACAATTCACATCAAAATTTGCTATTTATCTTTGGTAAATTATAACACCCGTGAAAAGTTATGGTCAAGAAGCAAAATACTTGTTACAGAATAGTCAGAATTACAGGAAGAAACTGTTTGCCATTCTCTTATAAACCGTGCACAAATCATGTAAATTTGACTGGAAATGAAGTCCTGATATTTTTTTTATCATTAGCTGCTTTTACATGAAATGCACAGAGAAATTTTATGGCCACGCACTATATTGCCAAACGAGACGAAACATGAACAGAATACATCCTTAAGTGTTAATAAATAGAAATTCTGCATGGCAATAAGACATCTCTGAATATTTCTGACCAAACTGCCGTCATAGTTAAAATTTCATATTTTAAAGCTAGAGTTTCTTTTCGAGAACCTTAAAATGTGAAAATTTAACCACAATATTCATACACACAAGTTGAAGGTCCTATGATGTAACTATCGAGATTTGAGAAACTATATAAACGTTATAAACGTGAAAAAAATGTAAGACCGGTTGTTTCTCTAATTTGTACTGATTTGCAGTAAAGCGATCTCAGTCCGTAGTCCCCATTCTCAAAAAAGGATGAGAATAAGCGGCTCATAACAGAATATGCCGTCATATATATATATATATGCTGCTACCATCGTTGCTATGTATGATTGCGACATTGCGGCATTCATTAAAATGAATGACGAGTGAAATGTTTTTAATAAATAAGTCATAGAACCTATGGAAAATAATAAATAATTTTATAAAAATGCAAGAACAAATTAACCAAACTAAGATTCAAGTGTTACTTTCATCAACACCCGGTCCACGCATAATTTCTAGAAAGTGACACTAGAAATTAGAAATTTACATCATTGACAAATTAGTTAATAAAAAAATCTTTCCAATGTTAGTTATCATTTCTTTATTACATTGGTCAGCACTCAGGTTTTTGAATTTGCTAGAAATAAAAGAAAAACAAATAGGACCTAGTTAATACGTGAAAAAAGTTTTTCATTCCGTTCTAACAGAAAAAAATAATAATCCGAAAATTTGATGAGAATAATTCAGGATAAAAAGTTCCGTTTTTTACTAACACAAAATACACAGGGACTATGACGCTGATAGCTCAATTTTTCCAGCATACATGTACTATAGGCACATCAGCTAATGAATAACGAACCAAAGAGACAGCAAAGAAAAATCCATGAAAAAAATACAAAGACATGGCAATATAAAAACACAAATGGAGACACTAGACATGTCCACATGAAAAAAAAAATCAACAAAAATTAACAAAGCACTAGCAATGAGAGCTATGGACCACAAACACTGGAGGTACCACCAGCATCTGATTGAATGGTCAATATGATCTGTTTCACGCATTTATATAACATCTGTCATACTGTCAATAAAAAGTCAGGCGTCAAATCATAGCGTTTGCAAATTGGTAATAAACTTTGAATCTATTCGACAAATATCCTCGAAATAGAAACATTGCAACCATCTGTAAATTCCTGAGATGTTGTAATATTACTGGCCGAAAACTGTACGTTGTCAACCCTTTCAGATACAATCAAAGTACTGAAGCACTGTTTAGTCGCAGAAGCAGTTAGCATAGGTCAATTAGCATATCTTCGAAATATATAATGTTTTTTTGTATTTTTGGTGACTTTGAAAGAACATGATAGATGTAAATATTGTTTTTGCCTAACATATATATATACAGCTTTGATCAGACCTATTTTGGAGATTTGATTAGATAGCCGTTTGAATCCAAGGAAGTATTATCAGAAAAATTTTGAAGCAATTTTATTTTATTTAGTTGAAGCTTCCTCTAATGACTTTTTGGTGTGCTCATTTTCTACATAAATGGATATTATAATGGACAGTTGCTAGCTTTAAACACAGCAACTTAATTTTATAGACATAGGTACAAACAATGTATATGTCTGTCCTTATCACTAATATTTTAATGCATCATACATTCCAGCTATCTATGGAAAACTCTGTACCGGGGTTCTAAATCAGCTCTCGAAACTTTTGTAGACGAACTAACACATCTTATATCGGATCTTTACACAAACCAGTCTCTTAACCCAAGTTAGCCCTGCAAACGAATACCGCAGCAAGACTGATTAAAGGGAGAATTCCAAAATCAAAAATAAAAAATCTCGGCAAATCATATCAAACACGAATTCAGACAGCATGACAAAGACAGAACAAATAATCTAAAAAGAAAACAAAACGACACAAAACTAAGGCACTTGCAGTGTGAGCCCCTACAAAAACTGAGGTATCATAAGGTGTTCCGGAATGGTAAGTATGATCTGCTCCACGCGTGGCACCCGTCACACTGCAAATGTGAAAAGTCCGGTATTGTCAAAATTCTCAGCTGTGGATGTTTTTCTATCGAAGACACTCACTGTGACCAAAGATAATTTATGTGTAAATGCATATTGCTCGTCGTTGAAATTCACTTTTTCAATCAAAAATTTTTTATGCTTTATGTTTTAAGCGCTTTGCTGTCCATTTTAAAGTCACTAGCACTGAGGAGAGTGATCATTATATCGTTTGGATTTATACATGTATATATGTTTATTATGCTGCAAAGCCATCTTTGCATCATTTATTTCATGTACACATATATCATGTCGAGACGCGCATTCACATGCAAATGGTTGACTTACATTTCATTATATCATTTATAGGTTAAGATTACTTTTCCTTCCAACTGTTAATTTAGTTAGGTTCAATTGTAGTAAAATCAACGTAATATTGTTCTTATGGCATTTTACTTTACGCCAATTATGGCATTTTACTTTACGCCAAATAGGTATTTTACGTAACTATTGAATTTTATTTTATATAAGACCAAAATAAAGAAAGACGTTTAACCATTTTCACAGAAAAATACCAAGAAATTAAAATCTAATCATTTCAACTTTTTAGAGTAAGATGGCTGTTTTAGGCAATACAGTTTTTATGTACTGCCCCGTGTACTGCTAGTCCATGCAGCTAATTCAATTGACTGTCCGAATCCCCAGCTGATCTAATCATGCAAGAAAGTATATTGATAATATGTTCCGGACAAATTTGAAATCACTCGTTTCGGCATGATGTCTATTTCTATTGATGCATGCTAAATTTCAATGACCCCAAATGCCTTACACAATAATTAATCAATATCCATGAATACTGAATTAACTACCAGCTGTCTCAATTTTCAAAATGCATGATTTGTGACATATTGGGGGAGGGGTCTGCAACCAACTTTAAGTATGATCATGTACAAGGTGCACAAAACAAACACGGAAAATGACAATTTAAGAAATAATCAAAACAATTATCATTTGATTTTAATTTTAAAATGAAGCTAGTTTTTAATGTGAAGAACCAAGGACTGCAGTCAATTGAGCTGAATATAGTTACATTTCATTTCACGATAAAGGGTGAGTTAATGATTATTTAAAAGATTGAATAAAAATGTGAATGCCGACAATGAAAAACCTTAAAGCTACATGCAAATTTTGGGTTGTATTTCAAGTTTGACAATATCTGCACCGTGAATAACATACCTCGTAATATTGTTTTGTATCTTTCATTGCACTCTAAAAGAAAAATTGCGATTAATTTGGGCAATTGACCCTATAAAGCCTTTACACATCAGCCAAATATGCATTATATACACAATTTGTATTTTCATACAAAGTGACACAAGTATACGTTGAAATATTGTCGTAAATAACAAGTTGAATTTTTGTCAATAAAAACACGAATTACACGCTATCCGTTTACAATTAGTCTGAAAAAAATGCACTTGTGTAATCAAAACTCTCAGTCGACGATTAAATTCAAAGTTGAGTGACACACGGTAGAAATGCCTTATCCCATAATGTTGGAGTAAGATGTACATGTATATCATTTTATTGTTGATGATGTTACACACAACTGTTTAACTGATGAATGTACAGCAATATCTGTTACACACGACCGATCGACTGATGAAGTCATAGTATTTATATAAATATATACACGTGGTATGATAAGAACTATCTTATTATTTATCCGCGTTGATTATTATGCTTCCGCGGCTTCATAGCATTATCTACCAATATAGTCCCAAATGGTGGAGTGAAATATACAATAATACAACATTTTAATTGTGGTAATTTTGATACTGTTTTAGAAAATATAATCTGTTTGTTTGTAATTTTTGCATTCAAGAGTGCGTATGCAAGGAATCCGTGAATTCTAAGAATGAAATATATTGGGTGTTATTTAACCTGGTGGATTTCTGGCCCTCATCGTCCTATGCGACAGCTTAAGCCGCAGAATTTCTTCTGCGCCTAAAAATACATGTACACAAACTAGTAGGAAGATATGCATGTTATTACACGATTGTATTTTTTCCTGTATTCTAATATTGGCTGAAAACCACTTGAAAAGTAATGAGTATGTACGATGTCAACCTCAAATGTGATATAAATAGCTACAGGTAATGTGGTCTGTCAACTTGGTTTGGGCTAAAAATAGAAATAAAAATTCCCAGTTTTCCCTAGTCTACCCAAACTTAGAAATACATTTGATATTTATTATCAAAAGAATTAATCAAAAAGAAAAAAAAAAACAAATAGATTAATAAATAGATCAGTGATAATGACATTCTTCCCCGGTTACAACAGCCCCTAATATGTCTTTAAATCATATAATAAAACAATTACTGACTTTGAAATTGGTTGCTGCAGGGATTTATCAACCCCCAAAAAGCTATTTTCACTGAGCCACAATATAACTTTTTTTTTCATGTTGATAAATCCCAGCAGCAACCTATTTAAAAGTCAATAATTGTATATTATTGTATTCTTATATTCATTGTCATCCGCCGTGATTACATTATCTTTGCGTAGCGCACACTATTCCGATATTTATATATATATAATTACATTTCATGAATATTCATTTGAATTCCGTCAGTTTGATAGGTGAATATCGATCACGTGGCATATCAACGTGAAGTTGCAATTCCCATCAAACACATTTGACCACGTGTTCACGTGGCGGATGAATTTGTAAAAATAGAATCCCGATGTACATGATGTAAAGTTGTTTTTTATATTTCGGGTTTAAGAGAATGCATTATTTTGAAGTTTCATAGGGACTATGAAAGGGTTGACCGGGCGCACATTTTCAACATGAAGCGCTACCGCGCTTCATTAAAAATGTGCTTCGGTCAACCCTTTCATATACCAATGAAACTTCAAAATAATGCATTCAATTCTTAAATAAAAACATTGGGACGCATGTATATTTCTGTAGTGCAATAACTTTAATTGAGTATATAATAAACATTGAAAGGATATGGTGCAAATTCACATGAGACGACTTCTCTACAAATAGACTGTAGAACTAATCAAAGGAACAACGCTTTTGATTGCTGTTCTCCATCTTAAAGTATGCATGCGGTTGCTCATACCTCATTATAAGTTCATGACGGCCTCTTGTACCGGTTTGAATGGAATCTATTGATAAATGTTCGGAACAAAACTATATCCAAGTATATGGCAAACGAAATTAACCAAAATGCTGAGAAACCCGATTTTTGGTTTCGCTGTGTGTAAAGCTAGGTTTCCTGGACTAAAGTTTCTTCTTAGAAATACATACAATGTTCAGCATCCAATGGGTTTTTGAAGCTAAACGCAAGTTTCCTCATGCAAATGTAAGTTTTCCTCGCCGAAACCAGGTTTCGCTCTGAGAAACTTGGTTTTGGTCAGAAAAACCAGGTTTTCGTGCCAGAAAACTTGACTTTCCAGTAGCAAACGGTATTTTACCTGTATAATTACACAGAAGGATGAGGGTTCTATGAATCTATGAAGCTAAACTCAAGTTTCCTCATGCAAAGATTGGTTTTAGACAGCAATTTTATATTCTCATAATAGGCTGATCGTTAATTTTGATTGGTCCATTTTCCGAACTCGTGATGTAAGCGTTGTTTTCATTGGAAGGCATTATTTTGTACATCATCGCTTTAGGTCATGCACGCGGGATCGTCAACAAACATACAATTAACAAAAAAAGTGTGTTTCTATATATATATTGTAAACATCAACGGAGTCGGACACAACGATTCAAAATCCACCAACACTTGTTCTTCAAAGCAGTTTTCATTGTAGAAGGTGAAATATTTTACTTATGCTTAGGGACCGACCATTTAACCTGAAGGGGGGTTATGATTTTTTCTAAAAAAATATTTTGGCTGCCAAAATGATGAAAAAAAATTTTCTGAAGGAGGCTTTCTGCCTAAAAAAATAGCGTTAATTTTGAAAAAAAATATTTTGTTGATACACGTGCAAAAAATAAATAATAATTTATTTCGCGCGAAGCGCGAAAAAAAATTTTCTGTCCAGAAAAAAAACCATACCCCCCCTTTCAGGTTAAATGGTCGGTCCCTTATTCTAATAGTTTTGTAATAAATGGGTCAACACAGTTTTCTTCATCTTTATTTTCCAAAAGAGCTCGAAATTAAGGATGCTAAAGACACCTCAACATCAGCCTCATTCCCTGACCTTCGTCTTGAAATTGACAACAGAGCTTCGCTAAAACTAGATTGACTTCACTTTTTCAAATGTCCAACTTCCCTTTTCCTTGTAGTAACATTCCAATAGCGCCATCACATGAAGTTTAAGAACTGCGAAACTGCACTAGAAAAACACCAATGAAGACAAGAGACAAACATAAATATCAAAAGGAACTCGGAACTGTTGTCCTTTTTGGTGTGTTTGTTCGTTAGTTTGTGTTTGTTTCTATGTTTGCTTATTTGTTTTCGTTTAATTTATGTTTTTGTTTGTTTGTTAATTGTTTTTGCTTAAGTGTCTTCTCTTTTGATGTTTTGTCACTTTGTTTTGGTTTTGTATATATGTTTGTGTGTTTTTTTTTTGCATATACCTTTCGTCTGAATAAAGTGTCATTCAAAACTTTGTTTCGGTTCGTGGAACTGAAAAAAACTGAAAGCTTACAACACTAGCATCACTAGCATATGTATATATGGTCTCATGTTCATTAAC